>JAVJHY010071061.1:0-23428 GCA_035593235.1 Phascolosoma agassizii
TTCGATGGAACGCAATGCGAAAAGACTCGCGTGCACTTCGAAGGCTGTAATTCGTCAGATACAGGGCCGTCGTGCCAACTTTCGTGACTAGATGGGCGCGATCTTAAGCGTCGAACCGGCGGGCGTTTGCGCACATCGGCGAGTTCAAGGGTCCGAGTTTTAGTTACGCGGGGTGGGGTAAATGTTCATTTTATGCGCTAGACGTGACTTGGCGAGCGGCCACCCAACGGCGATCCATCGACGGCAGATGTCCAACATGGTCGAGCATGGTTAGTTATCGGCCACTGTGTGCGCTAATCGGATTCGTTATCGTACTAGTTGGCGGTGAGGGGTGCGGCCAGCCGCGCGCCGTTGCGAAATTCACGGGCACGACGATGGGCACGCAATACAGCGTGACTGTCGTCGTGAGCGGGCGAGTCGAGCGTGACGAAATTGAGCGAGACATAGTCCGCGAATTAGCGATGGTCGTCGCGTCAATGTCGACCTATGAGCCAAATTCGGAGTTGTCGCAGCTCAACCGAGAGCCATCGCTCGATTGGATCCCGCTGTCCGCGCCGCTATACGAGGTGATGGTTGCCGCTCAGGGAGTCGCCAGCGCCTCCAACGGTGCCTTCGATGTCTCGGTGGGGGCGCTGGTCAACGCTTGGGGATTCGGTCCCGAACGTGAGCTACCGCGGCGCGTCCCAGACGCCAACAGTATCGCGCGCGCGCGCGCCAAGGCTGGCTCGCAAAGTTTTACCTTGCGTGCGTCACCACCCGCCATACGAAAACGCGTTGCGGCCGTCAATATCGATCTATCAGCCATCGCCAAAGGCTACGCGGTCGACCGCGTAGCGATTATGCTCGAAGGCCAAGGCATTGCGGACTACCTCGTGGATATAGGCGGAGAATTGCGTGCGAGTGGAACGAATTCGCGAGGTTCGGTTTGGCGGATCGGGATCGAAAATCCGACGCTACAACATCCCACTCTCGCTTGTACGACTAAACTCGATCGGCAAGCAATGGCGACGTCCGGGAATTATCGCAATTATTTCGAGCAAGACGGCGTGCGCTACGGCCACACGTTAGTGCCAAGCACGGGGCAACCAACGCAACACCGGCTATTGTCCGTAACCGTTGTTCATCAATCGGCCATGCTGGCTGATGCATGGGCGACTGCATTAATGAGCATGGGACCGGCGTTAGGGCCGCCTTTAGCTCGTTCCCAAGGGCTCGCTGCGTTATTTTTGCGCGATGATGGCGATGAATTAGGAAATATTCTGACTAAACCCTTCGAATGTGCGGTTATTGACAATTGATTCCGCGTTATTCGATACCATTGGGTGATTACCCGTAGGGGTAAAAGCAACAACGCATAGTGAATTGATAATTACGATATGAATCTTGTGCCGGTAATTTTAGCGGGCGGGGGTGGAACGCGCCTGTGGCCGCTATCGCGGGGTTATTATCCCAAACAATTTCTCGCCGTCGCGGGGACAGAGACGCTACTTCAGGCAACGCTAACACGGCTCGATGCCGATCAAGGCGAAATTGCCGACGTACCAAGTGTGCAACCCGCGTTGGTCGTTTGTAATGAAGAGCATCGGTTTTTGGTCGGCGAACAAGCCCGCCAAGTTAATCGTTCTCCAGCGGCTATTTTGTTGGAACCGAGTGGTCGCAATACGGCGCCCGCCTTGACGGTCGCGGCATTAGTCGCCGGCGCAGGCGGTGACGACCCATTATTACTAATGATGCCCGCCGATCACTTAATCGCCGATCGCACGGCGTTTCTTGGCGCGGTTACCGCCGGCGCGCGTCTTGCTGAAGACGGCGCACTGGTTACCTTTGGGGTGGTACCGAACAAACCCGAGACCGGGTACGGATACATCCAATCAGGGTCGCAAATCAATGCCGGCGCCCATCCCCAAAATACTATCGCCGCGTTTAAGGAGAAACCCGATCTTGCTACCGCCGAGGCCTATATCGCCGACGGCAGTTATCGCTGGAACGCTGGCATATTCTTAATGCGGGCGAGCACGTGGTTGCAATGTATAGGTAAGTATAATCCACAGATCCTGGATGCCTGTGGTCGCGCGGTTGAAAACGCGGTAACCGATGGAGACTTTGTTCGCTTAGACAAGGCGGCTTTTGAGGCCTCGCCAAGTGATTCTATCGATTACGCTGTTATGGAACCGGTTGCCGCGGCGGGCGATGTCGCCAGCGCAGTCGTGTCTCTCGATGCAGGGTGGTCGGACGTCGGATCCTGGTCGAGTATTTGGGATGTTTCAGCGCGCGACACGAACGACAACGTAGCGGTTGGTGACACCCACTTAGTCGACAGTAAAAACAATGTCGTGTTCGCTGAACATCGTTTGGTGACCGTTTTGGGTTGCGAGGATTTAATTGTTGTGGAGACGTCCGATGCGGTGATGGTCGCGCGCAAGAATTGCGCACAAGACGTCAAAAAAATCGTCGACTGGTTGGATGCGCAAGGACGTGAAGAACGGCTACATCATCGCAGAGTGTATCGTCCCTGGGGGAGCTACGAAGGTGTGGACGCGGGTGAGCGGTTTCAAGTCAAGCGGATTATTGTTAACCCGGGCGCCTCACTATCGTTACAAATGCACCACCATCGCGCCGAGCATTGGATTGTCGTCAGTGGGACCGCGAACGTTACGTGTGGTGAAAATCAATTCCTCCTTTCGGAGAATGAGTCGACCTATATTCCCGTCGGCGCGACCCACCGATTAGAAAATCCGGGAACGATTCCGTGTGAGCTGATAGAAGTGCAATCGGGAAGTTACCTCGGGGAGGACGATATCGTACGGTTTGAGGATAAGTACAATCGGGCTTAGATTAAGTCTAATAAAGGACGCCCCGGTGCCGATCATGCGTGGTAGCGAGTACCAATATACAAAATGCGAAATTTAACGTCGACGTTCCTATAGTGGTATTTTCAGTTGAGTGATAAACTTTTCAAATCATTGAGTTAGGGAAGATTTATAAAATAGAATCTAATAGCGAAATTAACGGTATAGTGGCTTTATCTCTATAAGTCTTTAACTTAAGTGCGGGTGTGACTTCTCCGAATAGTGCTGTTAGCCCGGGCCGAGCAGTTACTTGGTTTTGAGTATGAATCAACAAATCGCTGCCGATTACGGGACCAGCGGTCAGTTATCGTTGCAATTTTTCTCGAAACTCGCGTTGGAACGGCTTGACAGGGCGACGTACAAGACATCAAAGCAAAGAGGGTGTGATATGAATTGGAAAAATGTTTGCTCGAGTTCGGGTATCTGTTTATTGGCGATTTTGTTATTGAAAAGCGTACCTGCGTCCGCGGAGGAAAACGACTACAAGATCCAGTCAGGTGACGTCTTACTGATATCGGTGTGGAAAGAAGAGGATCTTTTTTCGGAAGTGGTTGTTCGACCTGATGGTAAATTTTCGTATCCACTTGCCGGTGACGTGCTCGCGCGAGGTTCAACAGTCGAGGCCGTTCGGCAGGAGCTCATTAAACGGATCGAAACATATATTCCCGACCCAGTGGTTACTGTTCAGATTAGGCAAATTCTGGGCAACAAAGTTTATGTGATTGGAAAGGTAAATCGCCCCGGCGAGTTTCCGCTCGTACACGAGATGAATGTCGTGCAAGCACTTAGCGTTGCGGGTGGTATGGCAACTTTCGCTTCCGCTAACAAGATTAAAGTATTGCGTCGAGCGGGCGGCTCCCAATCGGCGTTGCCTTTCAATTACGGGGATATTGAAGATGGAGAAAACCTTGAGCAAAATATAATGTTGGAAGCCGGCGACGTCGTAGTCGTGCCTTGATCCAAGCGAATATTTGTACACAAAATGCGACGGCCGCGGACGGGTATCCAAGTTTCATTCGGCGAGTTGATCTTGTTGGTCAGCATGTCCGCATGCTGTAGCTTAGCGTGCGCGTTTGACGACTTCGATCATTTTAAGATCGGCAGCGCTGAGATTTTAATTCGGCCCCAACTAACCCTACGCACTATTTACGACAACAACATCCTCCTGTCGCAGAAAAAAGAAGACGCCTACGGAGTTAGCATCATCGGAAGCACCACGATTTCGGGTCACATGGAACGCGGATCGCTGTCATTGACGCCTCGTATAGTTGTTGACCGGTTCAAAAGTAAGGAGGAGTTCGACAACGAGGCGTTATATCTAGACTACTATGGTGATTACCGAACTGAACGCAGCCGGTTTGATATTAGCGGGGTCTTGTCGCGCGATTCCACGCGCGCGACTGAGGCGACCGATACGGGTCTTGTGCGAGATCTAAAAGACGAATTCAGATTGACCGTTGCGCCGAATTGGTCGTATTTGTGGAATGAAAGGACAACGCTAGGTCTCGGTTTTTATTATTCCGATGTTTCATTCGAAGAGAACATCGGCGGGGGATTAGCGGACTATACGTATCTGTCGATGAACGGATCCATATCCTTTCAATCCGATGAACGCACGAGTTTTTTCGCCTCTCTATTCCTTAGCGAATATGACGTGTCCGAGCGCGTTGATTTCACTCGATCTTATGGCGCGCGGGCCGGGCTAACACGAACGGTGCTGAGAAACCTGGAGTTTAGCGGCTCAGTGGGTTACCAAAGAAGTGACATCGAGACCGAGGTGACCACACCAACGATTGTATTTGTGCCTTCACCAATGTTTACGCTTCTTCGATCAACAGACAGTTCGAGCGATGACGGTATCCTGTGGAATGTCAGCGTCTTCAAGCGGTTTGAAAGGTCTGACTTTAGCGTTGGCTATGCAGGAGCGCTACAGCCGTCTAGCCGTGGAAGCCAGTCAAATAATGAGACGGTTACAGCTGAATATTTGCGCCGAATAAAATTCGGCCTGCGTGGGATCGTTAATTTGGAGTTCGATCAGCGCACTACGCAGGGCGGCGTGAACTCGGCATTAGATCGCGATAGCTTGATCCTTCGTACGAGTCTTAGGTGGCGACTTCGGCCACAATGGGTTTTACAGTTGACTCACAGATTCAGATGGCGCGATTCGTCGCGGGCCTCGGCACCGGCCGACTCGAATGCATTGATTGTGCTGCTCTCTTTCCAGCATCGGCCGTTCGACGCAGATAACCCAGAATTCTAAATGGAAAATCGCATGCAAAGTTCGCCGCTTACAATCCGGGACTCTTTCGGCGCGTTGGCTCGCCGAAGGATCCCGCTCCTTATTACGGCTATTGTAATTTTCTTGCTTTTCGGTTCCGTTGCACTACTACTGCCGGCGAAATATATCTCAAAGGCTACGATACTTATTGAGCGCCAGGAAATACCGCAGGATCTGGTTCGATCGGTTATTACAAGTTTCGCTGACCAGCGGATTTATCAGATCAGTCAACGGGTCATGACGAATCAAAACTTGAACGGGATTATCGGCGAGTATGATTTATATTCCGAAGACAAAAATGATAGCCCGCTTGAGGTTATTTTGGAGCGAATGCGGAAGGACATCGTATTAGCGCCGGTAAGCGCGGACGTAATAGATCCCCGTAGCGGAAGGCCCTCAGAAGCGACTATCGCCTTCACACTTTCGTACGAGAATTCCTCTCCGAGACTGGCTCAGCGCGTCGCAAACGAATTAGTGAGTCTTTTCCTACAAGAAAATATCAAAGAACGGTCCAGCACAGCTCGGGAGACTTCGAGTTTTCTTGCTGACGAAGCGAACAAGCTTAAGGTGAAAGTTGAGGAGCTCGAGACGGACCTCGCGACATTTAAGGAAAGAAACATCGAAGCATTGCCAGAACTTGGTCAACTAAACTGGCGTTTACTTGACCAAGTTGAGGCAGAGACAAAAGATGTTGACAGACAATTGCGCGCGGCCAACGAGCAACTAGTATTTTTTGATGCGGAGCTATCGAAGATTAGTCCAACGATGAATTTGATTTCGGAAACCGGTGAACGAATTCTCACGGCATCCGATCGTTTGCAAGTCCTAGAAACCGAGCTGGTCGCACTATCTGCGCGCTATGGGCAACGACACCCTGACGTTGTGAGGGCATCGAATGAAGTAAAAGCACTGCGTGGGGAAGTTAACAATGAAGGAGGGTTAGAGGAAATCGCAATGCAACTCGAGCTAGCGCGCAATGAGCTGCAATCCATTCGCAATAAATACTCGGTCGATCATCCAGACGTAAAGAAGCTTGAAAGTTCAATTCGCGGATTGGAATCGCGTTTATCGCGCGGGTCTGATGCGGTGACAACAAGAATGGCAGAGTACAAACGACCGAACAACCCGGCCTACATTCAATTAAGGGCCCGAAGCGAAGCGGCGCGCTCGGATATTCGAACACTCGTGAGCAAGAAGGCGGATCTTGCAATTAAGGCGCAAAAAATTCAAAAGAAACTTGAAAAGATGCCGCAGGTTGAACGGGAATACTCCAGCCTTCGTAGAGGATACGACAATGCGGTCTTGAAATATCAAGAAGTTCTTTCTAAAACGTTAGAGGCCGAGGTTTCGCAAAGTCTTGAAACTGAGCAAAAAGGTGAGCGGTTTACGCTTATTGAGCCACCGATTCTCCCGGAACGCCCGGCGAAGCCTAATCGATTAGGAATTATTTTTGTCGGTACCGTATTTTCATTTCTTGGTGGGCTTGGGTCGGCGGGCGTCGCTGAGGCACTCGACACGACAATCCGTGGACGCAAAGGCGTTACCGGGGTGCTCGGCGCGCCGCCGTTAGCGGCGATTCCAGATCTGATGGATGCTAGTGGCGGTAACAAATTGCGTGTGTGGATTATATCTATGATGGTGTTTTTAATGATTGTTGCGGCGATTGTATACGGTCTGACCTTGTATTTTGATCGGCCGATCGATGTTCTTTGGTTTCAAGCTCTAAGGCAATTAGGTTTCGGGTAATCCGTTCCGAAAATCAAGGAAATCGGTGATGGAAAAGATAAAGCAAGCACTTGAGCAGGCCCGACGCGACCGAGGAACCGAGCGTGGGCGCGGTCGTCTAGAGTTCGGCGCTCGCCGCAAGTCGTCAAATATGGATCTCGAAGAATCGATCAGCTATTCACAAACGAAGGTCCTCGGCCGTCCATCTTCCTCGGTCTCGACAAAACGCTTAATGGCCCACGGGCAATCCGATCCATTTGCCACGTCATTCAAGATGTTGCGAACTCAACTACTCCAGCGTATGAAATCTCAAGGGTGGAATACGCTTGCGATTACCAGTCCGATGCCGGGCGACGGGAAAACTCTAATTGCGGCGAATCTTGGAATTAGCCTTTCCATGGAGCTCCATCATACAGTGCTACTGGTCGATTTGGATTTTAGAAATCCCTCAATGCATACCATGTTCGAGTTTGAGCCTACTATCGGCGTCGCGGATTACCTAAACGGTGACATCCTATTGAGTGACGTATTGATCAATCCTGGCATCGAACGACTCGTGGTTTTACCGGGCCGCGAAAGAATTTCAAATTCGTCCGAATTGTTGGCGTCGCCGACGACCATGCGGATGGTGGACGACATAAAATCGCGCTATCCGTCGCGATTCGTACTTTTTGATCTGCCGCCGGTTCTAGTCGCCGACGACGCCATAGCGTTTTCTCCTTACGTGGATGCGGCCTTAATTGTTATAGAGGACGGAAAAACGACAAAGGACGAACTCGAACGGTCAATGGAGTTGTTAAAGGAAACACCGATTGTTGGTACCGTTCTCAATCGTAGTAACGAAAATATCGGATCCTACTATTAGGCACTTCTATGTATACGATTAGCTACCGTCTAGGATGAATCGCCTCTTAAAACCTCATACCAAGGAAATCTCGCACTGAGACGACAGGATCGCAATAAATAAATGTTTAAGCCGTTAATTACGCTTGTAGCGGGCGCACGCCCGAACTTCATGAAAATAGCACCGATTGTTCGAGTTCTCGAGGAAAAACGAGATGCTGTGGCTTATGAAATCGTTCATACGGGTCAGCACTACGATTCCGCAATGAGTGATGTTTTTTTTGAACAGCTAGGAATTCCCGAACCGAACAATCACCTCGAAGCAGGAAGTGGTACGCACGCGGAACAAACCGCACGTGTGATGATTGGGTTTGAAAAATATTGTATGGAGAAAACGCCCGATCTCGTAATCGTCGTAGGAGACGTTAATTCAACTTTAGGTTGTTCAGTTGTAGCGAAGAAGCTCTGCATTAAGGTTGCACATGTGGAAGCTGGCTTACGAAGTGGCGATTTGACAATGCCCGAGGAAATTAACCGGCTCGTAACGGACTCGATTAGCGACTATTTTTTTGTAACGGAGCGTAGCGGGCTTGAAAACTTGCTTAGCGAAGGCAAAGATAACAATTGTATCTTTTTCGTAGGCCACGTCATGATCGACAACTTGCTTTTTCAGTTTGAAAAACTAAAGGATTTCGAATTCAGTAATAGTGTCGTCAGAGATTTGAAAGCCGAGTTGCCAAAATACGGCGTGTTAACCCTACACCGTCCGTCTAACGTTGATGATGTCGAAACGCTAAAACGGTTGGTCGACGCGGTCAATCGTATTTCGGAGACGTTACCAATCATTTTTCCAGCCCATCCTCGTACGCGAAATCGGATGGACCAAGCGGGCGCAATGTTGAACGATTCGGTTCACGTACTCGATCCCTTGCCCTATATGGAATTTCTAAATATCTGGAAAGACGCCAGCTTAGTGATTACCGACAGCGGTGGTTTGCAAGAAGAAACGACGGCGCTTGGGGTGCCCTGTTTAACGGTTCGCGAAAACACCGAGCGACCGATCACGATCGAATGTGGAACGAATCGTTTAGTTGGGTCTGATCCAGATGTTATCACTGCGGCATGTTATGAAATTTTAAACACTGAACCCAGGGAATACCAGAAACCTGAGCTATGGGACGGCCGCGCTGCGGAACGAACCGTTGACGAACTGCTTGCAATATTGTCGTGAGCGTACATTGACGCGCGGACAGAACAGGCATTCTGCAGTACGTTAAACAACGACGCGTGATTCAAACGCTAAGGTAATAGAGCGATACCCCAACCGATCCTGCATATTTTTCGATACGGGAGATAACGACGTGTTCAACGAGGCAAGATTCTGCGTGCGCCGGGCCGGTTCGAGTCAGATGACCAATGGTAGACGGGTTTAGCTTAAAAAAAGCAATTGCTGTGGCAAAAGCGTCGCCAATTGTGCGAGGGGGGGGGATATTATTATTGATTAAAGTTTTCGGACTAGGTGCTGCTTTTGTTTTGCAAATCGGTCTTGCGCGGCATCTCGGTAGCGATGAATTTGGAATTTACACGTTCGCTATATCGTGCGGTATATTGCTGGCGATACTTGCTTCAATCGGATTGCCGACGGCGGCCGTCAGATTTGTCGCACAAGCTCGGGCTTCAGAAGATTGGCGAGAGATTGCCGGCGTGATGTTGTGGGCGCGCACCTTATCTGCGTCGCTGGGTTTCCTTGTTTTGTTAGTTGGTGGAACCCTGGTGGTGTATGGGCTAGGTACTACAAAATTTGGCGCGAATGCGTTGTTAGCAGGATTGATCGGCGTGCCATTGGTAGCCCTATTTCGGACAAATATGGCGCTAGTTCGGGGATTCGAAATGCCCGTGTTAGCGTTTGCACCCGAAATGTTAGGCCGCCCGGTGGTTATGATAGTTTTGGGCCTTGTCTTTTATTTTCTTACAGGCGCAATTAGTGCTTTTGCGGCCATTTGTATTTCGCAAATAACCCTAGCTGTCGTATTGGTTACGCAGTTCGTAATATTCAGACAAAGACTTCCTGTAACAGTTAAATCTGCTTCGCGCACGTACAATCAGCGGCGATGGTTATCGGTTTGTTTGCCGCTGGCGCTTGTGAGTGGGTTCGAAGTTGTGAATGAGCGCATTGACGTCTTAATGGTCGGCGCCTACCTGACCCCGCACGACGTTGGTCTATATCATGCGGCAAGTCGGGTAGCGGGATTACTTCTGATAGTTTTGTCGACTGGAAATGCGATTGTTGCTCCAATTATCGCAAGGCTTCATAGCTCGGGAAACATGGAAGAGTTGCAGCGGACGGTGCAACTCATCCTGTCGCTCGTATTTTTGCCTACGGCAATACTTGCACTAGTACTTATATTTAACGCTGACTTTGTGTTGGGGATCTTTGGTCAAAAATTCGTTGAAGCGGACGTTGCTTTAAAGATCCTGTGCTTGGCCCAATTGGTTAATACGGGTGCGGGCCCGGTGCTAATGCTGATGAATATGACGGGATTGCAAAATAAATCGGCATATATCTTCGCCGTGACCGCGCTGTGTAACGTATTGCTCAATGCGTTGTTAATTCCGCGCTTAGGTATCAACGGAGCCGCAATTGCGACGAGTTGTAGCATATTATTGTGGAACATTTGGATGGCTATAGTGGTGCGACGTTCGTTGGGCATCTCAAGTTATATTTTCGGCGGTACGACTGGAAGATGACAATGGATGCTGACCAGGTGGTAAATGTGCTCTACATTGCCGGCTATGGCCGAAGTGGTAGTACATTGCTCGATCGGATGCTGGGTTCCGTTGATAACGCGGTTTCCACTGGTGAGCTAGAAAAAATTTGGATCTACGGTTTCCGCGACAACAATTTATGTACTTGCGGTGAGAGATTCGGTGATTGTGCATTTTGGTGTAAGGCGATAGCAAATGACGTCGGTGATTTCGAGAACAACGCCTTAACGAAATTAATTCGAATAAAGCAAAGATATTTCCGGGTACGCCACCTCGGGGGATTCGTGTTCCGTCGGATATTTCGGCGACCGGCGAATGTGCACGTCAAATATTTTCAGGAAACTTGGCGAAAACTGTTGCGCGGGATATGCGAAGCATCTGGGGCTTCGATTGTCGTCGACTCGTCTAAGACGCCGCACATGCCTTTTTGTATGTCGAATACGACGGGTTTGAAATACTCAATCGTACATTTAGTACGCGATAGTCGAGCGGTGGCGTTTTCTTATGGACGCAAGAAAGAGGCGAAAGAGAACAATGAGCGCTCTAGATACATCAAGCGCAGTGGATTTGTTTATTCATCATTGGCCTGGCTTTCTTGGAACCTCATCGTCCATTTTTTGTCACGAAAACCTAATTACGTTCGAATTAGATATGAAGATCTTGTCGACGACCCTGAGCGGGAGTTGGCGCAAGTGCTTAGCCTCGTAGATGCCGGTGGAGCAGATCTAGATATTTTTCAAGATAGCGGGGTCGAACTTCAAGATGGCCACCTACTTGCTGGGAACCCGATGCGTTTTCAGAAAGGTGTTTTGGCTTTAACCGCAGATTCTGAATGGCAGTCGGAAATGAACCCATGGCGCAAACTAGGTGTAACTATAATAACCCTACCGTTACTGCTCGTTTATGGTTATCCGATTTGGATCAGATCGTGAAATATAGTTCGAAACTCATACTCGCGTTAACTCTGATGCCCTACCTCACATTTGGCGCAACAGTGAAAGAGGCATCGGTAAAGATTGGATTCGATGAACTGACGGATTCGAGAATTACGTTATTTGGTTCGAAAATTGATAGCACGGGCGATTCGCCGGCGCTGCGCACTGGCAAAAATCAATACGCTGTTGTCGATACTAAGCGCCGGGTAAGTGCGGATGGGGGCGCAATTGCTCTCTGGGTAAAACCACTGTGGGATTCTAAAGACCGACGATCTCATACGCTTGTATCGATGCCGTGGACGATATCGAAAAATGAGTACTTAGTGATTTCGCAAGGATTTTACAAAAAGAAATCACTGCGCGACATTTATTTCGTCGTAAATAATCGTCACGTATCGTGTTCATCTAGTTATCAACTACCACCAGATAGATGGTCTCATATAATCGCGTCATGGGGGCAGGGTGGCAAGAATGCTACGTGCAGAATTTTTATCAACGGTTCCAAGGTAGGAGAGCGCGTGAAACGTATGAGCCGAGATTACAGCGCCAACGGTCGTTTCTTTTTAGGCACAGATCTTGGCGCGGCTAATCAGGCTAATCGGAGTGCGCTGACTCTCATAGACGATTTTAAGATTTACTCCAATGAAATTACCGACGATGAGGCATGGCTAGTTTTCTCGAAAGAAATAGCCGAATCTAAAAGAAACGGCACGCTATCGAGTTCGACGAGGCGCTACCCATGGGCCGATAAAATCCGTAGTAAGTATCCAGACGCAGCCGTACCTACTACGTCACAAGGGCGTGCTATAGAACCAAGAACCGTCTTGGACCCATCTATCGATTGGGCCGAATCGAAGCGAAAATCCGAAGATTTGATCGTATGGACGAAGAGTGCGGGGTTTAACGTAATTGTCACGCCTGTTTGGCAAGGGCGTGGGGTTAGATATCTTCACGAAGGAGTTCCAGTTGAAAAACGCGTACGACATCGATTATCAAGAGACGACGATCCGCTTAGCTACCTGCTGCAACGCGCACACGAAGAAGGCCTGGAAGTTCATGCCTGGTTCAATGTTGTCCAACGTCGCGGCGAAATTCTCCGAGAGTTTTATGATAATGGGACGCCAGCGAGTGCCTTTGATGTTCACAATTCAGAATTTCGCGATTTTATCGTTTCGCTAATGGTCGACGTCGCGCGGCGATATGAAGTAGACGGGATCAATTTAGATCATATTCGATCGATGGGGATTTGCTCCAGCGGCCCCTGTGAAAAGGACTATAAGCTGCGATTCGGACATTCGATTCAAGTTGACAAGCTTGCTTGGCGGGTATCGAAAAAAGCGGCTAGTCGAATTGCCAAATGGAATTATGATTCTGTAACCGATATCGTGCGAAGAGTTGCGACACAAGTAAGGGAGATAAAGCCTGGAGTTTCAATCAGCGTCGACGCGCATCCGTTGCATGAGGGGCTCCTATTGCAAGGCCAGGATAGTGTCCGTTGGGCGAACGAAGGCATCGTAGATCGTATTTTCGACATGGATTATAAAACGAACCCCGATTACGAAATGGTAGAAAGAATTAAGTCAGCCTTATTAGACCCGCAAAAGCTGACGGTCCTCTATTCCACCTACGACACAACTGGCAAAGGGTTGATGCCACGACCGCCTGGGTTGTTGTCCATATATGTTGAAATGTCGCGCAGGCTTTTACCCGGCAGCGGGGCAGCTTTCTATCATCGCAATCAGATAACGCCCGAACAAATTTCCGAGCTTAGACAGGGCCCGTTTAGAATTTCCCCTATCGAACGATGCCCGGGTTCGTCAATTCTAACCCCGCAACGCCCGACGGCTACCTGCCGATGAAACCCCTATTGGCAGCACTTTTTGCTGTAATGATCGCCAACCATACGTTCGGTTTGCCCGCGCCATATGTAATGCGCGGTGTAGCGCAGGGCCTCTGTGCTTTGGCTGGGCTTATGTGGGTATTTTCGAACACACCAGACGGATTCGTTAAAAAATATTGGCCTGTTTGGGGATACCTATTTTGTCTGCTCATTTCCGTCGGATTTTCTAACGCGCCGATGTACGTTTTTTTACAGGTCGGTTCGTTGGCCGGGATTATTTTTTTTGCCGTAGCATTTTTCGAAGGGCGCCAGAGCGAGCGTCGCGAGAATTTAAATTTCATTGTACACACTGTCGTCATCATTTATGTAATTGTCACTTTTATTAGTATCATCGTTTTGGTGAAAGCACCCGGGCGAGCCTACGAAGTTGAGACCGTCCATCGTCGGTTTCGCGGCCTGTTCTCCGAACCGGGGATGATGGCTAATGCTTCAGGCGTGCTACTAGGCCTATCAATTTTTGGCATCAAACATAAGCTACTGAAATATTCTGGTATTTTACTTGGGGTTACGTGCATCGCATTCGCGTTGTCGCGTACGAATTGGGTTGCCGCGTTGTTCGCGATTATTGTAACGGGGTGGTTTTACCATCCACAATCTCGCCGCGCGGTCGCGGTATTCGCTGTTACCGGTGTACTTGCTGTGCTAGTACTTACAACCCTTAATGTAGCGGTCGATACGGAAAAAGCGGAGAAGATTGCACGAACGGAATCGATTTCGACGCTCTCGGGGCGAACGGTGCTATGGCAGGTTTCGATTCGAGCGATGTCACGTAGTCCGTTTTTTGGAAATGGCTTCACGACGGGCATCGATGCTTTAATTGCGAGTTCGAAAAGAAGGGAGGCGCGATACATCGATTACGTTGCGGATCTCGAATCGCGTCGAGGCACTATCCACAATGGCTATATTCAATCCTTACTTGACACGGGGGTCGTAGGTACATTTTTTTACATTTTCGCGATTATTGTAGCTATTCGAAGGTTGTTATCGAATGATATCGCTCGTGTTTATGGCCCCGTTAGCTTTCTGATCCTATACGGTTCCGTGGCAAATTTGGGAAAGAATTTTATTTATTCTGCTTCCGTGGCGGATAGTGTCCTGTTCTGGATGCTAATCATTGCAGCCCTGGGCGTGGCGCGGGCTCCGTCCGATACGGAACCCGATACTTCAATCGTAACTCCCAAGTTTACGAATCTAATGGGAAGTTCGGATAGCCGCGACACGCTAATTAATACAAAGAATCTAGCAATCGCTGAGTATCCGCGGAGTCGACCAACGGGATCAAGGACTCGGCTGTGACCCTTAAGTTCTTAGTTTCCCTCAAGCGCGATCTGAGTCAGTATGGATTTGTCCCAAGTAAGGTCATGGCGAGGTTCGTGCAACAGGTGCCGCCGCCAGTGCTGGCTAATAGCATTCCGAAATCGGGAACGAACCTGTTAACGCGTCTACTGTATAGTCATCCATGCTATCGAAGAAAATTAGCAAATACTCTGACCAACCAGCCTGACGTGGAAATACAGCGGAAACTCAAGCGTCTATCGCGCGGCGAGTTTCGCCCGGCGCATATTTATTTTTCGGATGAACGTGCGTCCATTATCCGGAAAACACCGATTAAGCACATCTTTATTATTCGAGATCCGCGAGATATCGTTGTTTCGAATGTCAACTACATAACTCGACAAGCGAAAACTCATCGATTACATGACTATTTTGTTAATGCACTAGCGTCCGATGCAGAAAGACGTGCCGCGTCGATCGTTGGTATCCCGGCCCGTAATTTACCCGATGAGACTGCCTCGTTGGGAATCGGCGAGCATTTATCTAATTATCGTGGTTGGCTGCGCGACAGCAATACATTAATTGTTAAATTCGAAGATCTAATTGGACCGAGCGGCGGTGGGAGTACGCATCGCCAACAACAATCCATAACAAAAGTATTTCAATGGCTGGACGTTGAGCATTCGCGCGATTCGGTAAACGTATTCGCTAATCGCTTATTTAGTCAGGATAGCCGCACGTTTTTCCGCGGCGAATCCGGAGTTTGGCGGACTGTCTTTACCGATTCTGATATCGCATTGTTCAAAGAGTTCGCTGGAAACACCTTGATTGAAATGGGTTATGAAGAAGACGAAAGCTGGTAGTAGGCCTATCTTTTTACGGAGTACGATTCGCAGGGCCGCGTTTTGGAGACCTTAACGTCGAGTCCGACAATTATTTCTCGGTCTTTGAAAACCCCCGGGGGCGTAATGTTGACCCAAATATGAACAAACGAGTTTCGATTGTCCAACGTGTGTTACCTCACTATCGAGTCGAATTTTTTGATCAACTGCACGAGGCGTTGGGTGCCCATGGGGTCGATTTACAAATTATTTATAGCGCCGAAAAATCCGGAACGATTCCGAAAAGCGTCGCCTACGCTCGTGAATGGTCAAAAAAGGCGGAGATCCACTATGCTGGCTTTGGTGCGCTAGAGGTCGTCGCGCAACGCTGCCAAGCGCTTTTGAAGGATTCTGATCTCGTTGTAGTTGAACAGGCAAATCGTCTGCTGCTTAACTACAAGCTAATAGTCTCCAGATTGTTTAATGACTCGTATCGACTGGCGTTTTGGGGACACGGACGCAACTTTCAGAGCAAGAACCCGGGATCACTTCTCGATCGATTAAAGGCTGTTCTGACGCAACGTGTCGACTGGTGGTTTACTTATACTGAGGGATCAATGAGGGTCGTAGAGGCGACAGGTTTCTCGTCAGAACGGATTACGACTGTCTACAACACCATTGAAACGAAGGAATTTCGAGAACAGATTGTGGAAACGCGCGCGCGAATGACGCCGGAACCTAGTGGTGAAACCGAAAGTGTTTACGGTCTATATTGCGGGGGAATGTATCGAGATAAAAAACTCGACTTTCTATTGCAATCATTGCAGGTAGTGCGTGACCTCGTACCGAATTTCAAGATGATTTTTATTGGTGCGGGTCCCGAATCAAACATCGTAAAAAAGGCGGCCGACAAGTATTCGTGGATCGACTACGTTGGGTCAAAAACGGGATCCGAGCGTGTCCCGCATTTTGCAGTTAGTCGAGCGCTCCTAATACCAGGGGCCGTCGGCCTTGCGATTATCGATAGCTTTGCCGCCGGGATTCCTCTAATAACTGTGGAGGGGGACGCGCATGGTCCCGAATTAGACTATCTTAAAAACGGTATAAACGGGGTGATCGTTGATAACGATGTAGGAACCTACGGTCAAGCGATCGCTGACGTGCTGTTGTCGAAAACATTACAAGCACGGTACCGTGCAGGGTGCGAAAATAGCTCTCGAGAACTCACTCTGGACAATATGGTGAAAAATTTTGTTGACGGCATCTTGCGGTGCTTAGATACATAGACTGACGGCACGATGTCTCTCATATGCGGATTTTGCTGGTACACAACTATTATCAATCTTCGTCGCCCAGCGGCGAGGATATTGTGTTTGAAAATGAGCGGCAAATGCTCATTGACGCCGGTGTGCGAGTCGCGGCGTACACTCGTTCAAACGATGATATCGACGACTCAAATCCTCTTGGAGTCGCGGGCGCTCTCCGCGAGCTATTTTGGTCAAAACCTAGCTATAACGAAATTTCACTAAAAATTTCGAGCTTTCAACCTGACATTGTACATTTTCATAATACATTTCCGTTGATCTCGGCAAGCGGTTATCAGGCTTGCCGAGATAACGCCATTCCAGTAATTCAAACGCTCCATAACTATCGGCTGCTATGTCCAAATGGTTTGTTTTTGCGAAGCGGAAAGCCGTGTGAGGTTTGCATTGGGAAAACTCCCTACGCGTCCGTTGTCCATAAGTGCTACAGGGGTTCTGCTGCAGCGAGCGCAGCCGTTACGGCAATGTTGGCGGTTAACCGTTCGCGGCGGATTTATAGCTCCTTCGTTAATCGGTACATCGCTTTGACCGATTTTGCCGCTAGAAGATTTGAAGCCGGCGGGCTGCCTAAAGACCGAATCGTAGTAAAACCAAATTATCTCCCAGCATCCGAGAGTTTTAGTTATCCGGAAAAAGATGATCACTTTATTTATGTCGGGAGGCTAAGTGAGGAAAAGGGGGTTAGGACGTTACTTTCAGCTTGGAAGGGAATAGGCAAGACTAAATTGCTGATTGTCGGTGATGGACCGTTGAAAGATGAGGTTATCGGCGAAATTCAACGACATAATCTAAATATTGATTGTTTAGGTTTTCGAAGCCATGACGAGGTGTTGCGCCTCGTTGCGAACGCGCGAGGGCAAATCGTGCCGTCGGAATGCTATGAAGGATTTCCGATGGTGTTGCTGGAGGCATTTGCGTCAGGTACACCGGTAATTTGTTCCCGTATTGGCGCCCTGCAGGAAATCGTGCACGACGGTTCATTAGGATTGCTCTTCGACCCGGGCGATCCGATCCAATTGCGAGGTGCCGTCGATAAAATCGCGAATAGTGATCTCGGCGAAGCACTCGGTCGTAGCGCGCGCTTACATTTCGAGAAAAATTACTCAAGATCGATAAACTGTGATCAACTATTGACTATTTATGACGATGTTCTGGTTGAATTAAGCGGTCTTAGATAAGAGTGTTTTAGCATGGCTTTCGATCACAAATTAGACCGATGACCTCAGTTAACTTACTAGGATATCAAGTTAGCGCTGGAGGTGAGCGCGCAGACGTTGCTAACGGAATCGAGTTGATGGCTTCCGGTTCCCTTGGGAATTACATGGCGTGTTTGAACCCACATTCCTTGGTTTCGGCAAGAACCAACGTCGAATTCGAGACTGCATTAAAAAATGCAGATATCTTGTTGCCGGATGGCATCGGTATAATTATCGCGGCGAAATTACTTCAGCTTGACATTTGTGAGCGTGTTGCTGGCTTCGAGTTTTTTCATGGATTCAGCCAGCAGTCGAACAAACTAGAGACGGTACGGTATTTTTTTCTTGGAGCTACCGAAGAGGTCCTTGATTTGATCGAGCAACGGTTGAGTAAGGAGTTTCCAAACATCGATGTGGTGGGAACATATTCGCCCCCATTCAAGGCTAAGTATACGGAACGCGAAAATGAGGAAATGATACGTCACATAAACGACGCGAAACCTGATGCACTTTGGGTGGGCTTGACGGCACCAAAACAAGAGTTATGGATATCTCGAAATAGGATACGTTTGGAAGTCCCATTTATCGGCGCAATCGGGGCGGTATTCGATTTTTATGCCGGTACTAAGAAGCGGGCACCTCGATGGGTGCAAGCATTGGGTTTAGAATGGCTACCTCGTTTTCTCCGGGAACCGGTCAGGTTATTTGAGAGGAACCTCATTTCGAATCCGATATTCCTGACGTTGGTTATACGCGAATATTTTCGTCGCAGAGCGCGGAATTAGCCTGCCGCTGCATGAGACGCAACTAATAATTATTGAGGGCGATTTATGTCCGATGATGACCGAATAACCGTCTGGGCTTCGAGCGGTTACCTATGGCTGATATTAGGGGTTTTCAGCCTGGTCGTTGGGCTGATTTTTTTTGATAGCATTCAAGTGATGGTCAGGGCGTGGAGCGAACGTGAAGAATATAGCCACGGTTTTCTCATTCCTTTGATTGCAGTTTATCTAATTTGGCAGCGCACCGATAAGTTACGAGAAACGCCTTTCGCTGGGTCTTGGTTCGGCGTGATTACTGTCGTGTTCGGGTTGTTCTTATTCTTTATCGGTGAGTTAAGTACGATTTACGCGGTAGTTCAATACGGGTTCGTGCTAGTTACTATCGGAGCAGTTTGGGCGTACCTCGGCGCGCCTGCTTTTAAGATCGTCGCGGTGCCGTTATTGCTGCTGTTTTTCATGATCCCGTTCCCGAATTTTATTTACAACAATCTGTCCTCTCAGCTGCAACTGATCTCCTCGGAAATTGGCGTAGCCGTTATCCGCATGTTTGGGATCAGCGTGTTTTTGGAAGGCAATGTCATCGATTTGGGTACATTTAAACTGCAGGTAGTCGAAGCTTGTAACGGGCTCCGCTATCTATTTCCATTAATGACCTTAGGTTTCATCGTCGCCTACTTGTATCACGCTCCGTTTTGGAAACGCGCAATTATATTCTTTTCCACAATCCCTATAACGATTCTCATGAATAGCTTTCGAATCGGCGTAATTGGGGTGATGGTCGAGCATTGGGGTCAGTCAATGGCGGAAGGCTTCCTCCATGATTTCGAGGGCTGGGTGATTTTTATGGCTTGTTTCGGGATCTTATTCCTTGAAATGTGGCTATTGTTGCGAATTACGAATGATAAGCGCCCGCTAAAAGATGTATTCGGCATTGATCCGCCAATACCTGTTGACGAGGGTATTCCGACAAAACTAAGAACCCCGCCGACGACGCTGTGGGTTGTAGGACTACTAATCATTATTACTCTGCCTTTGGCGATCGCTATCCCCGGGCGGACTGAGAACGCCTCTACGCGCGAGGATTTCGCATCGTTTCCGTTGCAAATCGACGAATGGCGCGGTCGCTCCGCAACGTTGGAGCAAATTTATTTAAAGGCGTTAAAACTCACCGACTATGCCCTGGTGAATTATACGGACGAAGCCGGGGAGGTGATAAATTTTTACGCCGCCTACTATGCGTCCCAACGCAAAGGGCAATCTGCACATTCTCCTCGTTCGTGTATTCCCGGTGGTGGTTGGAGGATCGACTCGTTGTCTAAAAAAACGATCCCAGGAGGATTGCAATCCGACGTGCCGTTGGATGTAAATCGTGTTTTGATCGCAGCAGGAGAAAATAGGCAGTTGGTCTACTATTGGTTCCAGCAACGCGGTCGCATCATTACGAATGAATATTTGGTTAAATGGTTTGTATTTTGGGATGCGCTAACGAAAAACCGTACCGATGGCGCACTTGTTCGATTAACGATTCCGGTTGGTCCAGGAAAAGACCTCGGTAAATTGGAGCAGACACTCGATAATTTTGCGCGAAAAGTCAGCAGTCGATTATCCAGTTATATTCCAGGTTAGCATTGGATGCTTTCATTTTTCACATTCATCATTGCGATGTTTATCACAATGGTGTTAATCCCGCCGTTGATGCGATCCGCCGACCGCTGGTCTTTCATCGATAGTCCGAACGCGCGGAAAGTCCACGAAACGCCAATCGCGCGAGTCGGCGGTGTGGCGATGGTAATTGGGGCGGTCACACCGATATTGATGTGGGTGGAGCGACCTCCATTAGTGGTCGCATTTCTGGTCGGCATCGGCGTAATTCTTATCTTCGGGATATGGGACGACCGGAAGACACTCGATTTCCGCCTTAAGTTTCTCGGGCAAGTTATCGCAATTAGCGTCATCGTGCTATACGGCGGGGTAGAAATTAGATTTCTACCGTTCCACAGTATTGAACCTGTACCCAGCTACATCGCGATACCTCTGACGTATTTCGCATTGCTAGGTATTACAAACGCAATAAACTTGGCAGACGGTCTCGACGGCCTAGCCGCTGGCATCATGTTATTGAGTATCGCCGCGATTGGATTTCTCGCCTACCTTGCGGGTGACGATTTGCTATTGATCTTTTGCCTCGCGACTATGGGAAGCATCATCGGATTCTTGCGCTATAACACCTATCCAGCGCAAGTGTTCATGGGCGACTCTGGTAGCCAATTTCTCGGTTTCACGGTCGGCGTTCTGGTTATCATTCTTACTCAAGATAGTAATCCGGCGCTGAGCCCCTCGATGGCCCTGCTTATTTTGGGGCTACCGATCATGGATACTTTTATTGTGATGGGACAGCGAGTGTACGAAAGGCGCTCGCCATTTCAACCCGACAAGAACCATATTCACCACAAGTTACTCGCGGTCGGCATCGATCACTACGAAGCGGTTGTGATCATATATATATTACAAGCGTTTATCGTGACCAGCGCTTTTATTTTTCGATTCGAGGGCGACCTTTTTAACTTATCTCTATTTGCGGCGGTATTGCTGGGTATTGTCGCTACGCTGAAGTATTCGGCGCGTACCGGATGGGGCGCGCAGGGCCCGAAGAGCGATAAGCCGAGGACGCCGCTCGGCGTTGTCATCAATCGTTTGCGCTACAGCGGTGTGTTGTCCGAATACCCTATCGTATTTGTTGCAGTATCAGTTCCGATTTACCTCGTTTATGCGATTTTCGGTACAGGGAATATTCCGCTCGACGGTGCTGTATCCATTTTAGTTCTATTCTGTTTGTCGCTTGCCTCGCTAGCGCTATATAGGGATTCGCGGGGAATTCGGGTCGCCGAGCGAGTCGTTATTTATATTAGTGCGACGATGGCCGTCTATTATTGGCACACAACCAAGATTCGGTATCACGGTTTGTATAGCTTTGAGAATATTTATTTTCTTGTGTTAACCGTTGCAATCGTTGTCGGTTATCGATTTGCACAGTCGCGCCAATTTACTGTAACGCCGACAGATTTTTTGGTTATTTTTCTCGCGGTAATTGCGCCTGGTTTGATCGGATCTCTACTGCCGCACGGGAACATTATGGCGATCGGCGCAAAAACCGTGATCCTTTTTTACGCAGTAGAAATGCTAATCGTGCGCTCTGCCGGCAAGGAAATGCTGTTGCGGGTCATCGTCGCTGGAGTACTGGCGATGCTTATCACGAAATCGCTGGTTAATTTCCCAGTAGCTTGAACGATGGGCTTAGAAGAGATTGCTTAAGCGTTAAATTCCCAACTGCACGACGCAGCAAATCAAAATTTATCTGATATTTCGGTGGATCTACAATGACAAAGAAACGAGCGTTAATTACCGGTGTGACTGGGCAGGATGGTGCTTATTTGTCCGAGCTGCTAGTAAAGAAAGGATACGAAGTTCACGGCATTAAACGGCGTTCGTCGAGTTTCAACACGGGGCGGGTCGACCATTTGTACGAGGACCCCCATATTGATTCGCGAAATTTCATCCTACACCACGGCGATTTAACCGACGCCACCAATCTTATTCGGGTGGTGCAAGAGGTACAGCCTGATGAGATATACAACTTAGCAGCGCAAAGTCATGTCGCGGTATCGTTCGAAACGCCAGAGTACACTGCTAATTCAGACGCGCTAGGGACGCTGCGTTTGCTTGAAGCAATCAGGATTCTAAACCTCTCGGACAAGACCCGGTTCTACCAGGCATCCACGAGTGAGATGTTCGGTAAAGTGCAAGAAGTACCTCAGTCAGAATCAACGCCATTTTATCCGCGTAGTCCTTATGGCGCGGCGAAGGTTTATGCGTACTGGATTTGCGTAAATTATCGCGAAGCCTATGACATGTTCTGCGCTAACGGGATTTTGTTCAATCACGAGTCACCGATTCGGGGAGAAACATTCGTTACCCGAAAAATTACGCGTGCGACCGCGCGCATTTGCTTAGGTCTGCAAGACGCCCTCTACTTAGGTAATCTGGATGCGCTGCGCGACTGGGGCCATGCCCGTGACTACGTCGAAGCGATGTGGTTAATGTTACAGCAGGATCAACCCGACGACTATGTTGTTGCGACCGGTAAACAAGTCTCGGTCCGCACATTCGTCGAAATGGCGTTCAAAGAAATTGGTATCGATATTCAGTGGCGCGGAGATGGCGTCGACGAAGAGGGCGTAGACGCAGAGACGGGGATCGCGCGTGTAATTATCGACCCCCGCTACTTCCGTCCAACCGAAGTTGAAACCTTACTCGGCGATCCGAGTAAAGCTTACGATAAGCTTGGGTGGCGGGCGCGCACGTCGCTGGATGTGCTCGTGAAGGAAATGGTCGCGGATGACCTCGCCGGCGCCGAGAAAGACGAGCTGCTACGCCGTGAAGGTTTTAAGATATATGATTTTTACGAATAAGCATATTCGGCAATATTTCGTTTCAACGATCGACCACGAGACGTATAAAGAGACCCGGGCGTGGGTGTGCCGCTCACGAATTACCCCGCAATTCGCCGAGGATGTTATCCGCACCGCCTAGACGGACCGTTTTTAGGCAATCAATAATTAATTCGAGAAATTTTGTAACCCGTGGACAACTCTCATCGCATATTAGTTGCCGGCGCACGCGGCATGGTTGGATCGGCAATTGTTCGTAAGCTGCGCGCGCATGGTTTCGAGAATTTG
>JAVJHY010072116.1:418-22302 GCA_035593235.1 Phascolosoma agassizii
AGGGCGAGCGCGCCCCCATGCACTGGAATTCCTTGACCCCGATGATGATTTTCTCGACACCGAGGGCCAGCACATCCTGTGTGCAACCCATGGTGCCGTATTTCGCATCGAGGACGGGGTGTGCATCGGAGGGCCTTGCCCGGGTGAGCAGCTGACCCCCCTTCCACTCGAGAATCGGGACGGTGTGCTCTACGCCCCAGCGGATCCGGAGGAGTGACGGCAGCCGCGAACACCGCGACCCCAGAGCCGCCCCCGCTCACCCCCGCCGAGGCCACCCGCGGTCGTCGCCTGGCGATCGGAAGTCATCCCGCTGGTAATACGTTCCGCCTGGTCTTTACCCAGCACCTGCCGACGCTGGCGCTGGTGGCCCTGGGTGCGAGCGAGCTGTGGGTCGGCGTCCAGAGCGCATTCGTCTTCGTGTTCATCGTGTTGCAGCTGCCGACGTTGCGGGCCGTCGCGCGGATTTCGAAACGTCGCATTCTGCTCGGGTCTCACGTGTTCGCACTGCTCGCGGCCCTGCCGCTGGTGGGCTTCGGGACGCTCGAAACCCTCCCCGGTGCGGCGCCGCTTGGGATCGCGATGGCGAGCTTCGCGCTCGCCGCCCAGTAGCGCGCCGCGTCCGCCGTGTACTTTTCGATCAGCGGCAAGGGCGTCATGACGTTGCCCTTGCTCTTCGACATCTTCTTGCGATCGGGGTCGAGGATCCATCCCGAGATCAAGGCATGTCGCCACGGGACGTCGTCCTCATGGAGCAGAGCCTTCGCGATCGTGTAGAACGCCCAGGTTCGAATGATGTCGTGTCCTTGCGGCCGGATGTCGGCCGGAAAGAGCTGCACGTGCCTTTCCGGATCCTCCAGCCAGCGCGAACTAATCTGCGGCGTCATCGAACTCGTAAACCAGGTATCGAAAATATCCGAGTCACCTTTGAACCCGCCGGGCTGGCCTCGCTGCGCCGCATCGTAGCCCGCCGGCACATCCGTCGTGGGATCGACAGGGAGCTGGTCTGCGTTGGCGACGATGGCCCCGTCGTAAATAGGCTCACCGTCCTCACCCAGCGGATACCAAACCGGAATCGGCACGCCGAAGAAACGCTGCCGCGACAAACACCAATCGAGGGAGAGGTTTTCCGTCCAGTCACGAAAGCGCGCCCACATATGCGGCGGGTGCCACTGGATTTCCTGGCCCTTGGCGAGCAGCTCCGGCTTTCGGTCCATCAACCGACAGAACCACTGGCGCGTGGGCAGAAACTCAAGAGGGCGATCCCCCTTCTCGAAGAATTTCACCGGGTGCGTAATCGCCTCAGGCGCTTCCTGAAGCGGCGCTCCAGACCCCGTCGCGCTGTACTCCGCCTCGCCTAACATTTCGACAATTCGCGCCTGCGCCTGCTTCACATTCTTTCCGGCGATCTCCGAGTAAGCCGCATTCGCCTCTTCGACCTTCAGGCTTTCATAGGGCGCTTCCGAAAAGTCGACGGGAAGCAGACGACCGTTTCGCCCGATGACCTGACGAAGAGCGAGGCTTTCCTCTCGCCACCACTGCACGTCGGTTTGATCGCCGAATGTACACACCATCAAAATCCCGGTTCCCTTTTCAGGATCCGCCATCTCACTCGGAAAAATCGGCACGGGCGCATGAAAGAGCGGAGTAATCGCGCGCTTTCCAAAAAAAGGCTTGTAGCGCTCATCGTCAGGATGCGCGGTCACACCGACGCAGGCCGGCAGAAGTTCGGGACGCGTCGTCGCAATCACGAAGGAAGTACTTTCGCCCTCGACCGCGAACTCGATCTTGTGATAGGCGCCCGGCAGTTCCTTGTCTTCGACTTCCGCTTGGGCCACCGCACATTGAAAATCAACGTCCCACATCGTCGGCGCATCCGATGTGTAGACCAGTTCCTTTTCATGCAAGTCGAGAAAAGACTGCTGCGCCGTTTTGCGACAATGCTCGTCGATCGTCTGGTATTCCTGTCGCCAATCGACGGAGAGCCCGAGCCGGCTCCACATCTCGCGGAACGCGTCTTCGTCTTCGCGAATGAGATCGAAACACGCTTCGATAAAGTTAGGGCGGGACACGAGCTTCGGCGGCTTCTTCCGGACCTTCGAGGAAGCGGGTTTCAACTCGAGGTTTTCTTCGTAAGGCGTATTCGCATCGCAACGAACATGAAAGTAGTTCTGAACGCGCCGCTCGGTCGGCAACCCGTTGTCATCCCAACCCATCGGGTAATAGATATTCATGCCGCGCATTCGCTTGTAGCGAACGACGACGTCCGTTTGCGTGTACGAAAAGACGTGGCCGATATGCAGCGAACCCGAAGCGGTCGGCGGGGGCGTATCGACGACGAAGGTTTCTTCGCGGGGGCGCGTCTCGTCCCAATGGTAGATGCCGTCGCGCTGCCAAGTTTCGTTCCAGCGCGTCTCGGCGTCGGCCCCGCCAAAATGCTTAGGAAGTTTTGCGGGATCGATCGACCGCACGCGCGGCTTCCCGGAGCTCCCCGAATTCGTCTTTGATTCGCTCATCGCGCTCGTACGCCCCCCCGCCAGCCGGCGCAGAAATTGAATCGGCGGAGCATAGTGCAGCCCGACCGGAGTTGGTTCGTCGGGCTTAAGCTGGAGAAGCATTCGGGGTTAACCCGGTTTTGCGATGTCTTTCGCGAATCGCCGGGTGCGAATTCTCGGGTGGGGGTGCCGTTCCGCCGAAACTTCGGCCATGCGCTTTGGCAAGCGAACAGCCTCTAAAGAAAAACCTTTGAAACCAAAGGAAGCCGCATCGAAGACGGACGAGACGACGGTTCCGGCGGATCGTGCGGTCGACCTGATCGGCGAACTCCTGCGCATCTACGGTGAGCTGTCCTATGACGTGCCCCCAAGAGAAACGGACGAAATCGAGGCCTATTTCGAAGACTGGGCCCGCCATCTCCTGATTGGCACCGCCGTTCCGCGCCAAGGGACCGAGGACGCCGCGGCAAACGATGCCGAAAAAGAGGACGCCACTTCTTCGCGGGGCGTGCGCGATCTCCCGGGCTTGCGACAGGCATTCCGAGCGCACCGCCAGCACGAACGTGAGTATGTGACCACTGCGCTGAGCGATTTCCGGGCGGCCGCCTGGGCATTTATTAGTGGGCTGCGCCGATCCCTCACAGCCGATCAGGCCACGGATCGCCGCATCGGACATCGCATGCGTCGGCTCGAAAGCGCCGTGCAAGGCGGAGACGCGGAACGGATCAAATCCGAGGCCCAAGAAACGGTCACCTCACTCACCGAATATCTCGCAACCCGCGGCGATCAACACCATACGCAGGTCACCGAAATGGCGGCCCGACTCGAGGGCCTCCGCGAAGAACTCGACAGCGTCCGAAAACAGGCCGCGATCGATTCCCTGACCGGAATCTACAACCGCGCCTCCTTCGATGAACAAATTGAACGAGAAGTGGATCTGGCGACGCTTTTCGGACGCCGCGGCTGTCTCATCATGATCGATGTCGATCACTTCAAATGGGTCAACGACACCCACGGCCATCCGGTCGGCGACCAGGTCCTCAAAGCCGTCGCCGAGACCCTTTCCCGCTGTTTCATGCGGCGAGGTGATTTCATCGCGCGCTACGGCGGCGAGGAGTTCTGCGTCGTGCTCCGCGACGTGCCGATCGGGCTCGGCGTCACGGTCGCTGAGCGGGGCATGATGGCGATCCGAAACATGGAGGTGGAGATCGCGGGCAGCGATGAGCCGCTGCGCCTCACCGTCTCGATGGGCATGGCCCGACTGCGGACGGGCGAGACCGCCGCGAGTTGGGTGGAACGTGCCGACCGGGCACTCTATCAGGCAAAGAACGCGGGCCGAGACCGGATCGCAGCCGATCCCGTCGATGTCGAATCCGAATCCGAAACTCAATAGGCCCCAGGCCCCTTAGCCCCGCGGGATTCCCCCAAACGCATCTTGCAATAGAGCGGGCTCCCCCGTACTCTTCCGCGTCCTCAGGATGCCCTCGGCATGTCCGATCACTCGCCAGTCCGGCGAGCGGATTGGCGGCCTACACCGACGCGTCCCCACTGAGACAATCGAACACCCCCGGAACCCCGACGACCCGAACGACCGGCCGAGAAATGAGCCGGTGTTGGGTCAGGAGCAGAGTACCCGATGGCAAAGAAGTCGCAGATTAACCGAGACAACCGACGGCTTGAGCTGATCGCGAAATATGCGGACCGGCGAGCCGAGCTTCGCAAGACGCTGAAGGATCCGAACGCGTCGATGGACGAAAAGCTCGAAGCACAGAATGGTTTCGCAAAGCTGCCGCGCAACTCTTGCCCGACGCGCAAGAACAACCGCTGCGCGATCTCCGGTCGCTCGAAGGCCTACTACAACAAGTTCGGAATCTCGCGCATCGCACTGCGAGAGCTTGCCCTCCGTGGCCAGCTCCCCGGCGTACGCAAGTCGAGCTGGTAATTCCGAAACACGCACGAACGAGAATCAGAGAGACATTCCATGAAAGCCGAGATCCATCCCGATTATCACAAGGTCATTTTCGTCGACTCCGCGACGGGTGAAGAATGGGAGAGCCGTTCGACGGTGACTTCCAAGGAGACCCGCGATGTGGGCGGTGTCGACGTCCCCGTTGTGCGTCTCGAAATTTCTTCCGTGTCTCATCCCTTCTGGACGGGCAAGATGCGCGAACTCGATTCGGACGGAAAGATCGAGCGCTACCGCAAGCGGTACGGCGGCGCCAGCGACGACAAGTAGACGATTCGCTCCCAGCCCGGCGCTGCGAACCTCCAGCGGAGAATTCGACAGCGATCAGGAATTAAGGCGAAGAGCTACGGCTCTTCGCCTTTTTCTTTTAGAGCGGGCGCGTGGGTGCGCGGTTCTGAGGGACTGGGTCATTGGGCTGCGGTGCGGGCGCGTGGGGCGGCCGCTTAGCGATGCGCGGCCCCTGCGAAGTCTCGCGTTAGGATCGGCGCCACGACTGAGGTCCATGCTTCGTAGCCAGTCGCGCTCAGATGCAGCCCATCGAAGCGGAAGATATCGTCCCGGGGCACCCCCTCGGAATTCAGCAAAGGCGACGCTACATCAATCGTCGCGAGCCGCGGATCCCCGGCATTGATCGCGTCAATCCGCCGATTCGCCTCCGACATTTGCGGCCAGAGTTCAAAGCGAAGCTTCGACGGCTTGATCGGCAGGTAGTAGATCCGCGTCTGCGGCAGCGCGGCGTGGATTTGGTCGACGAACTTGCGGTAGTCCGAAACGACTCGCTCGATGCTCTTCCCCGATGCCATATCGTTGTCGCCGGCGTACACGACGACCGCGGCGGGCTTGTAGGCCAGAACGATGCGCGGGGCATTGTGAATGACGTGGCTCAGGTGCGCGCCGCCGAAGCCACGGTTCAAGACGGGCAGCGGTGCCATGTCTTCTTCGAGGGTCGACCACATCCGGATGCTCGAGCTTCCGACGAAGACGATCTGTCCGGACGCCGGCCGCGCTTCGGCATCGGCCTCCTCGAACGCGCGGATTTCGCTTTCGAAGAATTCCGGGTCATCGCCCGAGCCGGTAAAGGAATAGAGGAAGAGCCCAATGCCCACAGCGGCGAGGAAGAGGATTCCTGCGATGCCGATTAAGACGCGTTTGAACATGACGAAAAGCCTTTCAGTCCGAGTGATGCACCCGGCCTGCCCGGAAAGGGCCGGCGCGACGCCAGCCGTTACACTCGAAACATGACATCCGAATCCGAACCGACGTTACCCACTCCCGTCCCCCACCGCCTCGACGGCAAAGTCGCAATCGTCACCGGCGCAGCCTCCGGCATCGGCCTCGGGACCGCCGAATTTCTTGCCCAGGAAGGGGCCGCTCTCGTCATCGCGGACCTCGACGCGGCCGGCGCTCAGAAAGTCGCCGCGTCCCTGCGAGACACTGGACACCGCGCGATCGCAGTGGAAGTTGACGTTTCGGAAGAGGCATCCGTTCGCGAGATGATCGCGAGCTCCGTCGCGGAATTGGGACGCCTCGATGTCCTACATAACAACGCGGCCGCGCTTGGCGAGTCGTCACCGGGCGTCGATCAGGATCTACTGAGTCTGGACGTTGCGGTTTGGGATCGCGCTATGGCGGTCAATCTCCGGGGCGTCATGTTGGGGTGTAAGCATGCAATCCCTGCGATGCTCGAAAGCGGCGGCGGCTCGATCGTGAACACGTCTTCGGGTGCTTCGGAGGCGGGCCACGTCGCAGGCGCGGCTTATGCGACCTCGAAGGCCGGGGTCAACTCACTCACGAAGCAGGTCGCGACACAATTCGGGAAACGGGGGATTCGTTGTAATGCGGTGCTCCCGGGGCTGATCATGACACCGGCGGTTGCGGCGTCGATGACCCAACCGATGGTCGACATGATCCTCGACCACCACCTGACGACGCACCCGGGTCAGCCTGCGGATATCGCCGCCATGGTCGCATTCCTGGCGTCCGACGACGCGCGTTATATCACGGGGCAACTCATTCGAGTGGACGGCGGAATCGGCGCGCACCTGCCCACCTACGCAGATACGAACCGCGCAATCGCACAAGCGAAGCGTTCAAATTCGAGTCGGAAGTAAGCTGGAAGAATCGCGAAAATCGCGCCGAATCGAGAACCTAAAATTTGGATCCCCGAACCTCTGTTCGGCTGGCGTCCGACTAACGGCCGGAAAGCTTGCGGCGGATCTTGTTCTTGATTCGGATCGCCCCGGGCTCGAGCTTGCGATCGTCGGTTCCGAGAAGGAATCCGTCGAGGCCGCCCTTCTTCTGCACCGTGCGCAGGGTCCGCGTCGCGATATTCATCGTGATCCGCTGGCCGAGCGTCTCGGAGGCCAATCGAACTTTCTGAATATTCGGCTCAAACCGACGATTCGTCGCGCGCTTCGAGTGAGAAACGTTATGTCCGTACTGGACCTTCTTACCTGTCAGTGCACAACTACGCGCCATCGTCTTGCTCCGGTCCTGTCCTGCCCCGCGGAAACGGAGACATCAGGACCATCCATCAAAAGTGTGAATTGACCCGGGAGGGCTCTCCCGAGAGCGCAGAGAGTTAGCTCAGAGGCTGCCGCAGGGTCAACTGCGACAGCTTCCGTTCCCCGGAGGGGTCTAATTTCGTGCGCGAGGCGGATCGCGCAATCGCCCCGGCTCTCGAGACGTTGAAGGCGCTTCCCATCAAGTGGCCAATCGACCTGCCCATGATCGATGCCGACAAAGTGAGTTAAAGGAGCTCCTACGATCAGCCGTTTCCTCAAAGGAGAGAGGCGTAATTCTTACGAAAAGTGTGCTGCGGGGCAGATCCGTCGCGGATCTGGGAAATCAGCAGGAGCAGACTCAGGCAATCCGCGACGTCAGTGATTTTGTCGCCCAAGACGAACGGATCGAGTTCGTCATGCTGTCGATCTCGGACTGATTGCCCCTAATGCAAGTCACGTGAGAATCGCGGTGGTTTCAAGCGGCGGATGATCGCCGCCGAGGTTCAGATATTGACGACAGAAATTCGCACAGCGCACGCTATGCCTCGCGAGGTCATCGAGGCCAAGTTGTCAGGGAAACGCGTGCTCGTGACGGGCGCCGCCGGGTTCATCGGGACTGCCCTCACCGACGCCCTGCTTGCGGCAGGATCCGAGGTGACCGGGACCTCGCGATCTCCGCGACCAGTGCCACCGCAATGGTCGAATGCCTCGCTCGCGGAGATTGATGAGGTTCGGGATCTATTTGATCAGACGCGTCCTGAGGTCGTATATCACCTCGCGGGCGAAGTTTCCGCGGTGCCAGATCTCGAACTTGTCGTCGATACATTCGAGAGCCATTTGACCTCGACAGTCAACGTCCTAACGGCCTCGAGCGAACGCAACGTTGGGCGGGTTGTGTTAGGGGCTTCCGTGACCGAGCCAGTGGGAGCGGAGGAGGTCGCGAGTTCGCCCTATGCGGCAGCGAAGGCAGGGGCGAGCCTTTACGGGCGAATGTTTCATGCGCTCTACGATCTTCAAATCGTGCTTGCTCGCATCTTCATGGCCTATGGGCCGGGGCAGCGACCCACGAAGCTGATTCCTTGTGCCGCTGCTTCGCTGATCGAAGGGCGGCCGCCGCAGCTCTCAAGTGGTCGCGTGGAGGCTGACTGGATTTTCATTGATGACGTTGTCGATGGCCTGATCCGCGCGGCCGTCTTACCCGGCCTCGGTGGGCAGACCGTCGATCTCGGTTCCGGACACCTCGTGACGATGCGTGAGGTGATCGAAGAGGTGGTACGCCGTGTGGGTGGCGACGTCGCTCCGGCATTTGGTGCCCTTCCCGACCGACCGCGGGAGCGAGAAGTGTCGGCAAATGTCGATGCGACCGGCCAATCGCTCGCCGGATGGAGGCCGACTGTCACGCTGAACGAGGGAATTCGAAGGACCGTTGAAGCAACTCGAAAACGACTGGACCAGGCCTAGCCAGTCTCGGAGGCCAAACTCAGTGCGAGTCTTGCGTTACGTAAATAGGTCCTTCGAACACCCGGCGTACAACGTTGACAAGATTCAGACCGCGCTCGCCGTCGCCACCCGCTCCCGCGAAGGCACCCCCACCGAAACCCGAGTCGCCTCCGCCGGAATCGTGTTCGGAGACAGCTCTTGCTTCAGCGACTCAAACTCCGCACGCGCCGAATCCCGCCGCGCCTCATCCCGGAAGCCACGCAGCTTCACTCGGAATGCATCGCCGTCCCCGCCAAGTTCCTTATTCACCTCGCCCTCAAGCACCATCCGCGAAATGTGCTCGCGCACGTTCTCGAGCGCGTCCATCTCCGCATCAACCGAGAGCCCTTCGATCGCAGCCTGCAACCGGCGTCGCGCCCGCGCGTTCGCCAAGGTCGCCAGCATCCGGCCCTTCTCTCGCACGAGAGATCTGATCTCCTCGCGAAAGCGAATGAGATTGTTCTTCGCTTCTTCGCCCTGAACACGAACCTCTTCGAGTTCGTGCTCCGCCCGTTCGAGGTCTTCGAAGAGCGCCTGTTTGTGCGCGATCAGTTGGAGCGAGGATTCCTCATCGTCGCGTCGCACCGCGCGTCGCACGTCATCATGCAGCCGCGCGATCTCGGCGCGTCGTTCGGCGATCTCGCCCTCGATCTTGTTGCGCATGTAGAGGATCCCAGCCACGGCGTCCTTTAGCTCCCGGTACTGCCGAACGCGTTCCGCAATCGCCTGCTCGTAGACGACTTCGGGACTCTGCTGTTCGCGATCGCGAATCCACGACCCAAAGAATCCGTGGAAGAGGCTTCGCATTCGCTGCATCATGTTAGGTCGACTCTGACCATTTCCCTTGGACATACTTCCTCCTTTGTCGGTCAATCCGACGTGCCGCCTTTCTGACGACGAAATTCCTCGACTTTGAGTCCGAGTTCACGAATTTTCTGCTGAAGACTTTGTCGGACCATTCCGATCGAGACGGCCGTTCGCGAAACGTTGCCGTCGTGTTCCTTGAGCGCCGTGCTCAAGTACTCACGCTCGAATCGCTCAACCGTTTGTTTTTTTGCATCCGTGAAGGGGAGTTCAAAATCGCCGCCCGACGCACTCGCGATCGAGTCTGCGCCGCCCACAACCGGATCCAATTGGAGGTCATCGACTTCGATCGCGGAACCCGCGGCCAAGACCGCAGAACGCTCAAGGATGTTCCGCAACTCGCGAACATTGCCGGGCCAGCTGTGCCGGGAGAGTCTTGCCAGCGCCGCTTCACTCAGCGGTTTCTTCTCGCGATCGAGTCGCTCGGCGACTTGGCTGAGAAACCGATCGGTGAGTGCGCCGAGGTCTTCGATGCGATCACGAAGCGGCGGAAGCTCGATCTCTACCACCTTGAGGCGGTAGTAGAGATCCTCCCGAAACTTCCCGGCGCGCACTTCTTCCTCGAGGTCGCGGTGCGTCGCGGAGACAACACGGACGTCGACTTCGATCGTTTCGACGGAACCCACGCGCTCGAGTTTTCGTTCTTCGAGGACTCGCAGAACCTTTGCCTGGGTCTCCGGCGCCATGTCGCCGATTTCATCGAGGAAGATCGTGCCCCCGTCGGCGGACTCGAAGCGGCCGATGCGGCGATGGTCCGCGCCGGTAAACGCGCCCTTTTCGTGTCCGAAGAGTTCGCTCTCCACGAGTTCGCGATTGATCGCTGCGCAGTTCACTGCGACGAAGGGCCGAGCTTTGCGTGTGCTTGTCGTGTGAAGCGCCTGGGCGACGAGCTCCTTCCCGGTTCCGCTTTCGCCCCGGATCAGAACCGAAAGGTCCGTCTCTGCGACTTTCTGAATCGTTTCGAAAACGGACCGCATCGCGACACCCGACCCAATCAACTGATCGAATCCGTAGTCGCGCTGAATACGTTCTCGCAGCATGCGGTTTTCGCGCTCGAGGCGGTGGCGGTCCAGGGCGCGCGCCACGACGACCCGGAGTTCGTCATTATCAAAAGGCTTGGGCACATAATCATCGGCGCCACTCTTCATCGCTTCGACCGCGATCTTCTCCGAACCATGGGCAGTGATCATCACCACGGCCGTTTCGGGACGCTCTTCTTTCGCGACGCGCAGGACATCCATGCCCGTCGCGCCATGACCTAACGCGAGATCGGTGACAACCAGATCAAAGACATCGCTCCGCAGACGTTCCACGGCAACCTGTCCGTCTTCGGCTAACTCGACCTGGTACCCCTCGCGACCGAGCAGGCCTTTGAGGGCGAAACGGATCGCGTGTTCATCTTCAACGACCAGAATGCGTGCGGTCATGCGCGGACCTCTCGCGGGAAGATGAGTAAAAATTCTGTTCCCTCTCCCGGTTCGGAGACGACATCAATTCGCCCCCCGTGTTCATCCACGATCTTCCGGCATAACGCGAGGCCGAGGCCGGTTCCTTCCTCCCGAGAGGTGTAGAAGGGATCAAAAATTTTCGACTGCGTTTCAGCGTCCATTCCGAGGCCGTTGTCCGCCACGCGAACCCAAACCTCCGAACCCGCCAGGTTCTCCCCCATCTCGATCCGAACCTCGGGTTTGTCAATGTCCGCGGCCTCGACCGCATCCATCGCATTTGTCACGAGGTTGATCACGACACGCCGGAGCTGCTCCGGGTCCCCTTCGATGCGGCCCTCTGAGTCAAAGCCGCGCTTGATTTGGGTCCCACCCCGCGCACTCCGATCCCGAAAGGTCTCAATCGCCGATTCAAGAACATCGTTCATCGAAACCGATTCGAGTCGCGTCTCCTCTTCCCGCGCGAAGCGCAGCAGATGGGAAATCGATCGTTCGACCCGTTCGAGTTCGGTGACTGCGACCCGCGCATATTCCTGCTGATCCGCGCCGTGTGGCTCTTCGCTGATTTGCTGAATCAGGCTCTTTGCAGCGGTGATCGGATTGCGAATCTCGTGTGCGATCGATGCTGAGAGTTGTTCGAGGGAGCGGTGATGTTCGCCTTCGAACTGACGTCGCTCGCTCTTCACCTGGGTGTGAACCTCGCGATGAATCTCTTCTTGGAAGAAGCGTTCGCGAAGCTGCGGTTCGTAGAAGAGGCGGAACGCTTTGCGGCCCAGGTCGATGCCGAAAAAAAGAAGCGTGCAGACGCCCGCAAAGGGGATGAAGAAGAGAAGCGGGACTGTGATCAAGCCCGCGCGAACAGCCTCGCGGGCCAATGCGACTTTCTGATTCGCACGCCGCCGGGCGGCACGATAGGCGCGCTCATCTTCCGTCAACAGCGACGGATCAAGATTCTCAAGGCGGGCGTTCTCCTCCTCTTCAGACGGATCTTTGTCTTGGCCGAAAAGATCCTGTCCGGGCGCTTGGGTTCCACGCCCGCCTCGGCGCCGGCGGCCACGCCGCGCCTTCGCTCTCGGCTTCTCGAACATCGCCGCCTCCTCTCCAGTTCCCAGATCTAAATATTCTTCATCTGACCGCATTTCGATCGCGTTAGTCCGCATCGCTCGCCTCGTCTCTCGGGAACACAAGTACAAATTCCGAGCCGCGCGCCGAATCGGACTGCAACTCGATGCGGCCGCCGTGGGCCTCGACCGTCTTTCGTGACAGCGCGAGGCCAAGCCCGGTCCCCGTTTCCTTGGTGGTAAAGAACGGACTCCAGATTCGCTCGCGGTCAGCTTCAGAAACCCCTGGCCCGTTGTCCGAGACCCGAATCCAGACTTCGGTCCTCGCAAGGTTTTCGCCGCCGACGATTTCGATCCGTGGCGAGTCCGCGTGACTCTCCGCAAGAACGTCGATCGCGTTGGCGATCAGGTTCTCGATGACCCGGCGGAGTTTTTCAACATCGCCGCGAATCGCCCCGGGGCCCTCGAAGTCGACATCGACTTGAACGCCCGCCTCCGCCGCGCGGGCACGGAGACCTTCGGCGGAAGCCAGAACGATGCTCTCCATCGACACCGCGTCGAAGCGCGGCTCTTCGTCGCGCGCATAACGCAGAAGATGGGAGATCGACCGTTCAACGCGATCGAGTTCGGCGAGGGCCACGTCGGCGTATTCCAAGTTGTCACGTGAATCCGGATCCTCGCCCATCTGCTGAACGAGACTCTTGGCGGCGGTGATGGGATTGCGGATCTCATGGGCGATCGATGCGGACAAGTCTTCCATCGAACGCCGACTTCGCGTGGAGACGCGCGCACGCTCGGTTTCGATCGCACGTGGCGAGCGTGCGAGCGTTTCATCTTTCACGACGCGGTAGCGGAGACGCGGGGCCGCGATGGCGGCGATGTAGTGAATGAAGACGCCGATGCCCCAGGAGAGCGCGACGATCAAGGTCACACGCAAGCTTCGGGATGCGACGAGGATGATGCCGAGCGTCCCGACGAAGACGCCGAAATGAATCGAAAAGCCGATCCGTCGCCCCGCTCGGCGGCGCGCGCGACGCGTGGCACGATCAAACTCAATCTCCTCGGGTGTGCGGTCATCGCGTTTTGATTTCCGACGGCGGCGGCCCCGACGATGAAGGCGGCGCTGTGCTTTGCGATCGCGCTTGGCGGCTTTTCGGGCCGACTTGTCCTTCGATCGCCGTCGGGAATCGCCCATTGCTTCGCGGATCTGGCTCAGTTCGGCTCGACTCCGTGAGGCGAAGCGGTCGAGCTCTCCGCCCGTCGCGCGCTCAATCCCGTCGATGCCGTCTTGAAATCGGTCGCGCAACTCGTCGATCCATTTCCGTCCGTCGCGCATCTCTTGGCCTCGGAATGGATCACGCGCGGAAGCGCGCTCGCTGGCGCAGCGCGGATCACGGAATGTGAGATCGAGCTTGGACCGCAACGGGGCTCTCCTTCCCGAATGAGTCGGAGTCAGTTCCGAACTTCCCCACTCTCCCGCTCTAAGAGCAAGTCGCGTGCCCAACGATTCTGGGCTTGATCTCGAACACGCCCGGTTTCGCGACGGAACGCGGTCGACTGAAGCCGAATCGATGCAGTCAGAATACTGCACTGTCGCCCAATCGAGACACTTCGACGATCAGAAGGAGGAATTCCCCGCGGGCTTCTCGATCTCTCGACTCCGAGCGCCCAAGGAGGGGAATGCGCGGCTATCCTCGCGCGCCGGTCGCCGAATCCGGCTCCCTGAATCGAAGAGGAATTGAACTTGGTCACGATTGGAATGAACTACTCCGTCATCCCCGGCAAGGAAGAAGTCTTCGAAGCCGCCTGCGCGAAAGTCGTCGAAACGATGCAGGGCATCGACGGACACGACAACTCCTCGCTCTACCGCGAGGTCGGCGATGGCGACCCCACCTACCTGATCGTTTCGAACTGGCAGAACGAGCAAGCGTTTAAAGATTTCATCGGCTCTGATGCTTTCAAGAAGGTGACCAACTGGGGCAAGGAGAACATCCTGAGCGGCCGGCCGAGTCACACGACCTACCAACACGGCTGATTCATTCTCGAGAATTTTCCCGACTCGATCCCCCTGACCCGGCGCTCACTTTTGAGTTTCGGAATCGTTAGGCATTAGGCGCAGCATTGAATATCCGCTCGCTCTCAGGACAGCCCCTCCACACACGCTCCCTCACGGTTTCGCTTTGGCGGGTCAGTGAGTCGACCTGGCACGCCCGCGGCGATGTGATCGACTTGCGCAAGAACGGCTTCGTTCCGACGAGCTACGACATCCAGCCCTCGGGCATCATTCATTCGATGAGCATCGATCTCGATTTCTCACCGGAAACAATGCGCATCGATAAAATTGTCGTCGACCAGCCCTTCATCGCCATCTCCGCCTCGGAAGCGACCGACGGCGAATGTTGCCGCGACCCAGCACCGCGCCTCCTCGACTTCGAAGGCGACACGCTCGATCTCGAATTCACAAAACGATTGAGCGCCCACTTCGGCGGCCCGCTCGGTTGCTCGCACTTGCTCACGCTCTTCCAATTAATGGCCTCGACGGTGCCCCACGGCGTCGCGGCCGAAAAGGAGCGCAGCGCACGCGAGGGCAACTCCGTTCCCGTCACACAACCCTTCTTTCGGCGCAGCCTTTTCGTCGACGGTCATCTCACCGACGAGAATCGAATCGATGTCGGCGTTCAACTCGCGGACACACAGGTTCGCCCGATCGAACCCGGCGAGTCTTTTACATCGCGGCTCGAGTCCTCACACGAGTGGAAGGTCCTCACGAGGATCGATCGCAAGCGGTTCGTGATGGAGAACGTTTCGATGGCCGAGAGGAAGAGAAGTTTCGAAACACTCGGGACGGCCGAATGGATCGATCATGGCACGGCGGTCTCTGAGCTTGTCGGCGCCCGCGTCATCCCTGGGCTCGCGGGCCGCGTTTTCAAGCTCTTCCCCGATCTGGCTTTGTATTCGCACGCGAGAGATGCGCTGTTGCAATTGGCGCCGGGCTTCATTCAGATCGTCGCGGCTGTCATGGATGAATATTATCGCGAGCGAGAATTGGCCCGCGCGGGCGATCCCGCAGCCAAGCCCGAAGTCGCCAATCTCGGGGGCAATTCGAATAGCTGTTATATGTGGCGCGTGGGCAGCCCGATTTCGCAAACTTGGTCGGCCGACAACCACTAACCCCATCTGTAAAAATGAATCAGCCTTCCACCTCGGAAGTGCCGCGATCCAGACCGACCGACTCGAACACGATGAGTTTGTTATTCGCTGGCAAATCGTTGACCTCGACGAGCGCGAACCCCTCGCCTTTCGCAAGCGCTTCCACCGCTTCCAAATCTCGAATGCCCCAAGTCGGATTCCGACGCTGAAGGCTCTCATCGAACGCGGCATTGCTTGGCGCCGTGTGTTCACCGCCCATTTTGTACGGGCCGTAGAGCAGGATCTGGCTCTTCACCTCGAGGTGGCGCCGCGCGCCGGCGAAGAGTCCCTCGGCCGATGCCCAGGATGAGATATGGATCATGTTCGCGCTAAAGAGCGCGTCGAACCGACCCAAAGGCCATGAAGCCTCGCGTGCATCGAGTTCGATCGGCGGATGGAGATTTGCGAGCCCACCCGTCGCGTCGATGTCCTCGGGATCTTCAATCCAAGCCTGAATCGAGGCGAGCGCTTCTGGATCCACGTCCGTCGGCTGCCAAGACAAGTTCGGAAAGCGTGCGGCGAAAAAGACCGCATGCTGGCCCGTTCCACTGGCGAGTTCGAGAACCCGCGTCGGTCCCTGAAGCCGACGACCGAGGACCTCTGCAATCGCGTAACGATTGCGCCCGGTCGCAGGAGCGTCGCGTCGAGTCAATTTCCTCTCCTCGGTCGCGACGCTCCCTCTCGACTCAAAGTCGTTCTGGCCGGTCGCGCGTTAGTTGTTCTGGTTGAGATCCGGGCCGAGGAATCCCTCGCCTTCAATGAACCGACTCTGGATCGGAATCTGACGACTATTTTCCCACGTGTCATTCTCCGAGGTCGTTGCGATCTGGCCGTTCGTGCACGAAAGGAATGGATACTTAATTCGAATCAACTCAGGGCAACCGCCCTTCTCGCCCTCCGCAGCCGGCTTGCTGAGATCGATTCCATCGAGCGCCCAAGCTGAACTCCCCGCGAGCAGCCAAGTCGCCGCCGTCAGCGCGGAAACGATCACTGTCCGTGTTCGGGCCTTTCCGAGTTGCCCGATTCTTTGAACCGGGTTCGAGATTCCTTCGCGATCACCAGCAGATTCCACAGCAGCATTTTCGAGCTTCATGACGGAGCTCCTTCAGCATCAGCGTCCGGCCCCTCCACCCCCTGCTGCAGTGTCGCACGTCAGACCGCCGTAGCTCAAGCCCCACGTCGCGACGGCGCCCCATTTCGCCGGGAGGCGATCGGGAACGCAAGTGCGCCCGCAGGCGCAATCGCAATTGCGCACCGGGACGAATCAGAACTGTGTGAAAATGGGCCTATTCGGCGCCGAGAAGCGGTTCGAAGCGCGCTTTGTCCGTCGCCTTCATGTAGGCGTCCTGAGGCGAGACCTTGCCCTCTTTGACGTACGCAAAGAGCACGTCGTCCATCGCCTGCATGCCTTGCTTCTTCCCCGCCTGAATGATCGAGGAGAGCATCGGCATATTCCCGTCCCGAATGAGATTCGGAAGCCCGGCGGTTCGCAGCAGAATTTCGTTCGCCGCGATTCGGCCCCCGTTGTCGGCCCTCGGAAGCAGCAGCTGGGAGACGATGCCCGCGAGAGATTCGGAGAGCGACAGCCGCACCATGTTTTGTTCGTCGGCCGGGAACGCGTCGATGATTCGGTCGATCGTCTTTGCGGCGTTATTCGTGTGCAAGGTTCCGAAGACCAGCATGCCCATCTCGGCGGCCGTGATCGCCAAACTAATGGTCTCCATCTCGCGCATTTCGCCCACCAGAATGACATCGGCATCCTGCCGGATAGCGGACCGAAGGGCTGGGCCGAAGCCCTGCGAATGGAGGCCGACTTCACGGTGCGAGAAGAGCGAGTTCTGATTCTGGTGCACAAACTCGACCGGATCTTCGATCGTGACGATGTGCTTTGAATAGGTCTTGTTGACCTTGTCGATAATTGCTGCGAGGGTCGTCGACTTACCGGAGCCGGTCGGGCCCGTCACGAGCACGAGGCCTTCTTTCAAGTCGGCGAGATCGCAGACCGCCTTCGGAAGGTTCAACTTTTCGAGGCTGATGATCTCTTCCGGGATCATTCGGAATACGCATGCGGCGCCGGACGCCTGCACGAAGTAATTAGCGCGAAAACGCGCGATGCCTTCAAGACTAAACGCGAAGTCGAGATCGCCGGTCTCGCAGTATTCTTCCCAACCGCGCGGCGCCGCCACCTCTTTCATGAGCTGGCGCAGCTTCTCGTCGGTCAGGACGGGTTGGTCGCCGATCAGCTGAATTGAGCCCTTCGCGCGGAATCGCGGAGGCTGGCCGGCAACCAAGTGAAGGTCGGAGCCGTCGTTCTGTTGGAGATGCACGAGAAGCGGATCGATTTGGGCCACGGTGCTTCCTCTTGAAGTTTCGAAACTCGGGTTCGATTCGCGATCAGGCGCCAGCCGTGATCAGCTTCTTTTCTTCCGCCAATTCGAGCGCGACTTCTCGCGTGATCTTGCCCTCGGCGACCATTTCGTTGAGCGATTGTTCTAGGAGATACATGCCGTGGGATTTCCCGGTCTGCATCGATGACCGAATCTGAACGGTCTTCTCATCTCGAATCAAATTGCCGATCGCTCGGTTGATCACGAGAAGTTCGAGGGCCGGAATTCGCCCACTGCCGTCGGCCTTGGGCACGAGACGCTGCGACAACACAGCACGCAATGATTCGCTGAGCATCGCGCGAACCTGATCCTGCTCATTCGAAGGGAACGCACCGATCATCCGGTTCACGGTCCGAACCGCGTTCGCCGTATGCAGGGTCGCGAGTACGAAGTGGCCGGTTTCCGCGGCGGTCATCGCGAGACTGATCGTCTCCAGATCTCGGAGCTCGCCGATCACGATAATGTCGGGATCCTCCCGCAGAGCGCCGCGCAAGGCGCGAGAGAAACTCGCCGTGTGCTCGCCTGCGTGACGCTGATTCACCAAACACCGCTTCGACGGATGCACGATCTCGATTGGATCCTCGACCGTGAGGACGTGTTCATCCCGGTTTTCGTTGATGTGATTGACCAGAGCCGCCAACGTCGCCGACTTGCCGCAACCGGCCGGGCCGGTAATCAAGACCATGCCCTGGTGATAGTCGGTGAACTTTTTGAGCTCTTCGGGAAGGCCTAACTCCGCGAGCGTCGGAGGCTTTTCTGGAATCGTCCGAAAGACGGCGTCGAGGCCACGCTGCTGGCGATAGGCGTTCGCACGAAAACGACCGACACCGGGAAGATCGAAACAGAAATCGAGTTCGCCGTCGTATGCGAGTACGGCGCGCTGTTCTTCCGTCAGCGCCGCACACACCATCCGTTCGACGAGTTCGCCGGAAACGGAATCGTCAGTCACTTCGAGTTCGCCGTTCACGCGATACTTAATCGGTGCACCGGCGTGCAGGTGAATATCGGAGGCGCCCCTTGAAGTCCCACCGCCCAGAATCGACTGGAGTTTCTCTTGATCGTCCGAAGAAAAAGCAGGGATGGCCAGATCCAAGGAGAATCGGCCGTCCTTGTTTGCGACGGCGGGTGCGAATGAATCACCGCCTGTGGCCGAGGGATCCGATTCCGGTTGCGCCTTCGGCGCGGCGACGACTGCAGCGGGACTCGCGACCGGCTCAGCTTCCTTCGCTTGCGTCGGTGATTCTTCCGCGGCGGCTGCGGGTAATTCGGGGACCGGCGGCGCTTTCGCTTCAACCGGAACGTTAGGCTGCGGAGATGCGAGCGGCGGCGACTCGGAGAGTGCGGCGACGTCGCCACTGGTCATCGGCGCCGCAACCGTCGCCGCATGTTCTGCGGCGGCGTGAACGGGGTCGACCTGTGGCGAACTCGGCGGCGCTTCGCGCTGTGGCGACGGAGCCGTCTTAGGCGCGGCTTTGGACTCGCCGTCCGCGGCGGCTTTCTTGGCGCGATGTTTCTCGATCAAGTCTTTTTGGACCTGATTTAGCTTCGCGATTTGGTCGCGATCGAGGAGCCCCATCTCCAAGAAGACTTGGGCGAGACGCGGATTTCCAGAAGTGACACTCTGTGCGACAGCTTGCTCGACCTCTTCCGAGGTCAGCATCTTCAGCTGAATCGCCAGGCGCCCAGCCAGCGGATACGGTTTCTTTTGAGGCATCGAGGAATTTATCGGCAGGCGATGCCGCATCCCTGAGACGCGAGCGCGAGTTTCGACACAGTCAGGGACCCCCCAGGCGGATCGATCGGCCGCCCTGGGCTAGGGTCCGGCCCCCATCCACTCGGAGTTCATCGTGTCTCAAGCATCCGGCTCGCCGCCCCCCGGCGCCCCTTCCGGCTCTCAACACGCTCAAACGGCCCCAGAGGCGCGTCCGAAGGCCCCGGCGCCCGAACTCACGGGAGGCCAACGGCGCTATTTACGGAGCCTCGCGCATCCGCTGAAGCCCGTGGTCATGATCGGCGAAGGCGGCATCAGCGACTCGGTCTGCGCGGCGCTCGACGATGCGCTCTCATCCCACGAATTGATCAAGGTTCGCCTGCGGCAGCCTGAGAACAAGAAGGAAGCTGCGACTACGCTGGCGGAAGCGAGCGGCGCGGCTCTTTGCGGTGTGGTTGGACATACAGTCGTGTTGTATCGCCCCGATCCCGATTCCCCCACGATCAAACTCCCTGCTCGCGGCGCCTCACAGAGTTCTTAGAACCGACCGCGTCGGGGCGATTTGCGCTGCCCATGCATTGCGCGCTAATTGCTACCCCATGTTGCGCATCCGCTCGCGAATATTGAAGGCGCTCTGCTGGGTCACGCTGGGACTTCTCCTCGTGGCCGCGGCACCGCATTTTCATGGATCGCCTTCGCCCTCAGCCGGGGAGCCGATTTCCAGCGGCATCCATTCCGACGACGCGCATCACGAGCATTCTCCGACGCCTTCCTTCGACTCGGCGCCTTGTCGCGCCTGTCGCTCGAGTGACACAGACGAGCTGGCCGTAAATTCTTCGAGAGCGGTCGCAATCGTTTTCGTCGACCCACGGGCCGCGAATTACAAAGAGATCGGTCTCCCGGGTGGCAACCGGCTGCACCGCCCGCCTGCCCGTGCACCGCCCGCACTCCGCGCCTAGAGCCGCCCCTAGCACCTCCTTACTCAACATATCTATTGATTCAGCGTCCTTGGCGTCTCGTTTTGCGGTCATCGCATTCCGTTTCGAGCGAGGCGCTCGCGAGGCCTTCCGTGCTCTCTCTTGCATCGACCCCCAAGTCACTACCGCTGCGCTCCCCCATCCCGTTATTCGCACGCTGCTGCATAGTCTGCTGTCTCGTCTGTTTCACGATTGCGTCGGGCGGCGATGCCCGAGCGGCGGAGAGCGACAGCTCCGAGACGTCCCCAGACCACGCCCACGAACATGAACACGATGACCACGGCGTGACAGAAACCATCGTGGTCACCGGATCACCGCTGCCCCACGACCGCGATGAACTCGCGATTCCCATCGACCGAGTCGACCGCGAGGATCTCATCCGCAATCTCGGCAGCACCCTCGGCGAAACGCTCCACCACGTCCCCGGTATCACATCGAGTGGCTTCGCCGCCGGAGCAAGCCGGCCCGTCGTACGCGGGCAGGACGCCTTTCGCACGGAGGTGCTCGAAGACGGACTCGGGACGCAAGATGTGTCGAAGGAGAGCCCAGACCACGCCGTTCCCATTAACCCACTCGCTGCCGAGCGCATCGAAGTCGTTCGTGGCCCGGCCACACTTCGTTACGGCGGCGGTGCATCGGCCGGCGTCATCAACACGATCACGAACCGCGTCCCCGACCGTTTGCCCACAGAGTCCGTGCGCGGCGAAGTTTTCGGCGGCATTGGACTGCTCGCGAATGAACGCGATCTCGCCGCCACGCTCGACGGGAAAGCAGGCGACTTCGCTTGGCATGCCGACGGCGTGTTGCGGACTTCCAACAACTACTCGATTCCAAACGACAGCAACCCGCACACCCAAACCGGAAGCCAAACAGACTCCTTCGCCGGCTCGATCGGCACTTCCTATTTTCATGACATTGGCCGAGTCGGTTTCTCCTATTCCCACCTCGAAAACGAATACGGAATCCCCGAAGGCGATGAACCCGTTGAGATCGACATGCACACCGATCGTTTTCGTTTTGAAAGCGACTTTGACGAACCGATCGAAGGAATCCGTTCTATCCGCCTGCGCGGGGTCTACTCGGATTACGAGCACAAAGAAGTCGCACGAGGCGCGGTCGGTCAGACTTTCCAAAACGAAGAATTCGAAGGACGCATCGAGATCCTCCACGAACCGATCGGCGGTTTTCTGGGCGCCATCGGGATCCAGGGCAAAACCCGCGACTTCCGGGCCGAGGGCGCCGCAAGCCAATTCCTGGCACCGACGGATTCCCAGATGGAAGCGATCTACGTCGTGGAGGAGCGCGATCTGAGCGATGACATCTCGGGGGAGATCGGCGCGCGCTTCGAACACTCAAGAATCAAGGGGCGCGATCGGTTCGGTCTGAATCAAGATCGCGACTTCCATCTCGCCAGCGGTGCGATCAGCTTGGTCTACGAGCCACTCGACGGACTCACGCTAGGCGCACGTGGGTCGGTGTCTCAGCGAGCGCCCAGTCAGTCCGAGCTCTTGGCGCGGGGGGCGCACGAGGCGACTGAGACCTTCGAGCTGGGCGATGCGAACCTTGATCCTGAGACGTCCTATACCGCGGAGCTGCGAGCGGTCGTGACGGGCGCGCCGGGGAGGCTCGAGGCATCGGCCTTTTTGACGCAATACGATGAATTCATTCACGGCGCCTTCACCGGTCGGCTTCGGGACGAAATGGGGGCCGTCGTCGCACCCGGCACGCCGGACGCGCTGCGTGAACTTCGTTATCGGAGTCGTGACGCACTCTTCTACGGCGCCGAAATTCAGGGCGAGTTGGATCTCT
>JAVJHY010073185.1:0-23418 GCA_035593235.1 Phascolosoma agassizii
CGTGACCCACGCCAAGACGCGACCAAAATAATGCCATATTTAATGGCAGCTTGACATCATTGCCCGATTAGAGAAGCAGACATTGAGAACATGATTCTGTCTAGGCTGGCAGGTTATCGTTGGCGCAATGGTCAAGAGCCTTGTCGATCAAGCTTACTGCGAATGAGTAGAACTGGTGCGCCGAGAGATTCTTAAGATCGATGCTGCCGTCGGTATATTCGCAGTTTTGTTTTAGACCAGATTGGCCTTTTACGTCTCCGGTCATGAAGTCGTTAAACGCGGTTCTCTGACCACTCGCTCTGCTACCTGGTGCATGAGCCCCTGTATTTCTAACGTGCTTCCAGGCTTTGAGCTCTAAGCTGTCCGCATCCAATATCCATTTGGTGTCGAGGTCGAAACCACCCTCTTCTAGCAATGCAAAAATATACGTCAGTGCTATAAGAGTGCTTGCGGTGCTCAACTGCTTTTGGATTCTCGCGGATGCTTCCGGATTGTTTGGGTAATGAACTTTGTTTTTGTGGACGGTGCAAAGCCAACCGATCATGTCTCGCTCACCGCTGAAGCGAGTCTTGAGCGCCAATAGTTCAAGAGTCTCTTTTTCATTCTTCATGGAGTATTTATATCATGCAGCTCCCTGCCTAGTTCGTGGTGTCGCGAAATCTTGATTGTTCGACACATCGGCAATAGCACCATTCTTACGAGTGCACCCGACCCCAACGTTCGCGATCTTCAAAAGCGGACGTTCAATAGGTCAAAAATAGAAGACTTCGACGATCCGTTTTACCAATAGCGGACGCTAACTGGCAGTGGATTGAGCGGCTGCTTACGGCCTCGGCCAGAAGCGGTCACGGGCGGTGGTATTTGCTGCGCTTACCTAGGCGGCACACTGGATGTGTTTTTCAACTGATGAGGCGGAAGTTTCGACGGTCATACGCGTATTGTCTAGATGGAACGTTTTCACTTCTGGTAACGCCTTCGCAAACTCGAATTTCTGCAAATAGTTATCAAGCGACGCCTTCGATTGGATCTTGTTCGTATTCCTCCTGTTCGCGTTGGTCACTCTTTCAACATGCTCTTCGTACTCACAAGACAACTTCACAAAATCCGCAGATATGCCGACTTCACTGAGAAATTCGAAGAGGCCCTGAATAGAGTAATTACTGGCCGGATGCACATAACAAAACGTGAATACGATACCTTCACTTCCATTATCAAATAGCGTGCGGAACGCGTCTAGACATGTTTTGCGCTGGTGTTTCTCGAAACCATCGTTTCCGAAACCAATAACTGCGGAGGCAATATCGAAGGCGAGGTGTTGTGGAAATACATGCCAGCCGTTCCTCTTGGCCAATACACGACCAACGCTTTCCTTCCCCACGCCTGATGCTCCGTAAATCATGATGAATCTCAACTCACTTCTCCTTGCTCTGCCTAACTACAGTTGTCTTGCAGAACAGCAGTATAACGCTGCTAAGAATTATCAGTCCGCTTTGGGTGCAAAACGGCCACTCGCCACTCAGCGTCAACGATTGCTTCCGTTCATGAAGCGGACATCGGTCCTCGAATTCGGAGCCGAGCATGGCTGAATTATTATTGCGCAAAACACGTCAATTGGAGCATGTAGGCAACGTGTAGGCTCCGGACGAATGAGGGCAATATATGGGGATATGTGTCGTCTACATAGCGCCTACACGAAAAATCAGCGGCCCAGAATGGGCCGATAACTTGTTGATTTAATGGCGCGCCCGGAGAGATTCGAACTCCCGACCACTTGGTTCGAAGCCATTCTTCTAGCGCGGCATGCCGACGAACGCAAGTGACGTCCGCGCAAAACACATTCTCTGCTGAATCACGTTCACGTGCGCGCAATTTGTTTCCTGAAAAGCGCGATAACGCCTTAGCTGTTATTCGTGTTGGCACATGGTGGTTCTGCGCTGGTTTGAGTACCGACATATTGAAAGTGGCCGCCCTGTAACTCAAATCGCAGGGATTGGCCATCCTCTGCTGTTATTGCTGTCTCGAACATCCGTATGAATTCTTCCTCCGTGTAGTTTGGCCAGGTATCGGGGGGACGCGAAAGCATCGGCTTGAGACGAGGGTCCTTCTTAGATTGCTTCAATTTGCGGAGGGCTTTCGATGACGACATGATTCCACTGATCTCTAGCCATTTCGCCGCACCGCGGTCACTTTTGACTTTGCCACTCGCCCGCAATACCCACATTAAGCCCAATACCACTTCTGGGCTCAATGAGTAGTGCCATTTATCACTCCCAGGTTTTCGCTTAGCTCTTTTGCTCTTGCCTAGTCGTGCCTCGGCGTCGGCAACCCACTGTAGGCCGGCAAAAAATGGATTCAGCTGCAGAATCTCCCGTACGACACTGACATCATCGTCAATTGTTTTTTTGTACTTCTTGAGTAGGAGCAGCGTCTCAATCGCGGCATCCTGTATTGATACGGGTGCTGTTTGAATCGTGGATGTTCTTAAATCAGACATTTCCAAGCCGCGGATCTTGCGCTTTGTGAAGTCACTGTCAGGTATAGGGATTCCGGCCAAGCTAACAGCAACGCGCATCAATTCATAAGTGTCCGGTTTGTTTGGTTTATTCGTCATATTAGCTAGCCTCAATGCTGAGTCTTTTTCATGCGTAAATACTGGAGCGGGAGCAGTAGGAGGTCAATTGCATGAATAAACTGGAATTACTTGAATATCTGGACTCGAGCAAACGAAAGGACGCTTACGTGTACGCCGATGCGATGCAAGTAGCTTACTCAGCAGCCGCAATGGCGCTCCTTCGACTTGTTCGTCAGGACTTAGCTACCCGATACACAGATCCAGATACGCAACTCTATGTCTACGAGATTACGCCGAAAGGTGAGGCACGTCTCGACTATTTCTTGGAGGGTGAACTCGATGACTGCTAACCAAAAATTGGAGCAAAAAAGCGCAAAGAAAAAGATGCGTAAGAAAACATCGAGACGAAAAAAGTCACCGAGAACACTTTCTGCACAGTCGCGAAAAGTTTTTCGGCAGTGTTTAACGTGCGGAGGAGTTGTTGATCAAAAATATGGCAAAGGCGATAACAGTTGGTGCCCGCTTTGTTTTGACTGGGGAACAATTTGCGAAGAAATTGGCCAATTGCCAGATCCGCAAATGTACGGAGGTTGGTTAGGTGAGCAAGAAGAAGCCGAAAAGAAACGGCAGAAGGAAATTGCAGAAAAAGACCGGCTAGGCAAATTGTTCGGAAATCCAGAAGCAGATTCAACAACTCAGGGAGTAAGAAGTTTGAAAACCCCAAAAACGCATACCGGCATTTTTTCGTGCCCGGATTGTTGTGTCGAATTTAATTTGATCATGGATGAAGCGCTGAAATGTGACGATTGCGGCGGGCCGCTGGTTTCAGGCTCATTGGACAAGTATTTCGTTGATGAAGACGAAGCGGAATATTGAGCCCCGAATTGTCCGGCTGAGAGACGCGTCGCGTTACCTCGGCATGGACAAAAACCGCTTCGCCACAGAAGTACGGCCATTTCTGACCGAAATCCCCATCGGCGTGCAGGGAATCGCGTTTGACCGTCTGGAGCTGGATGCCTTCGCGGACTACTATGTGCAGGTCCGCGGGCGTCCTCCAGAAAGGAGGGCACCATGGCAAGAAAGCGTCGGCCAGGTCTCCGCAAACGCGGGGAATACTGGCACATTGAAAAAGTCATCAAAGGACACCGGATCTACGAGGCGACTGGCGAGACAAATTATCGACGAGCGGAGGCGTATTACGACAACCGCATCAACGATATCCGTCAAGTCATAGTCTACGGCGATCGCCCTGAGGTGATGTTTGAAGAGGCAGTAGAGAAGTTTCTTCGGGAAGATTGTCCGACAAAATCGCTTGAAAGAGCAGGGTACGCGTTCGACAACGTACTTCCGTATATAGGGAAGCATCGGGTCGACCGGGTACACGACGGCTCACTGGCGACTTTTAGAGAGACCAGGCGGGATGCCGGCATCTCAGTCGGAACGATCAACAAGGAGCTGGGATTCGTCAGGCGGGTGTTGATACTCGCTGCACGAAAGTGGCGACACCCGAATGGAATGCAGTATCTCTCTGAAGCCCCTTTGATAGAGATGACCAAGGGACCGGCAAGGAAACCGTACCCCTTGGAATGGCAGGAGCAGGCGCAGTTATTCGCCGAACTCCCGGCACATTTGGAGCGCATAGCGTTGTTTGATGTGAATACGGGGCTTCGAGCGGCTGAATTGTGTGGGCTCCGTTGGTCCTGGGAAATCCAGGTGCCGGAGCTGGATACGTCGGTATTCATGCTGCCGGAGGAGATGACCAAGAACGGCGAAGAAAGGATCGTCGTGCTGAATCGGATCGCAAGGAGCGTGATTGAATCGGAGCGAGGCAAACACCGTGAATATGTTTTCACGTACAACGGTGAGCCGATAGCGAGGATTAACAATCATGCCTGGCGAAAGGCCCGCAACAGGGTGGGCCTGCCGCTGGTTCGAGTGCACGACCTTCGCCACACGTTTGGGCATCGACTTCGCGCTGCAGGCGTAGGCTTCGAGGACCGTCAGGATTTACTGGGACACCGATCAGGGAGGATCACGACTCACTACAGTGCGCCGGACTTATCACGGTTGTTGCACGCGGTTGACTCGATTACTGAGCAGAAGCGGGCGACGGTTTTGAGGCTTGCGGGGGGAGGATTGAAAAATCCCGGCAAAATTCCGGCAGTGAGCAATGCGGCAAAAAGCAGTGCTCTAGTGAGTTGACGCTAACTGTATGAATGTTTGAGGGAAATTTTGGTCGGGGTGAGAAGATTTGAACTTCCGGCCCCTGCCTCCCGAAGACAGGAAAAGAGTCTTTTAGTGTCTACCAGTGTCGCTTCAGTCCTTGAAGACCGCTAAAACAGTACATTGTTGTCTGCTGTTGTCTACGGTAGACTTTCCGTACACGTTCCGTACCGAGTCCTGCCTAATGTCTACCTCGAAATCACTGCACCTGGCGTCCGTACGGAAAAAGCTCGAACCAAGGCGGGAACCGTACTGGGGGCCGCCGATTGAGCAGGGCCGATACCTGGGACTTCGGAAATTGGCGGATGGCACTTGCAACTGGATCGCCAGGCTTCGGGATGATGACGGCGGGCAAAAATACAATTCGCTCGGCCAGGTTACTGATACCTTCAACCACACTGCAGCAAAGCGGGCGGCCGAGTCCTGGTTCAAGGATCGTGATGACGGTATCGTCGACGAGCCACTGACTGTGAAGCAGGCGTGCAAAGAATACGTTGCGGAGCTCGAGGCCGATGACCGGCCGGACACGGCTCACGAAGCCGATATGAGATTCAACCGTACCGTCTACGATCATCCGATCGGAAAAATACTGGTTCAGAAAATCAGGACGGTAAGAATCAAAGCATGGCGGAATGGTTTGGGCGGTGCGAAGTCCAGCCAGAATCGAAACCTGAGCAATCTAAAAGCCGCACTAAATCTTGCCGTTGAAAATCGCCGCGTTAGCGCTGCCGTTGCTCAACAATGGAGCGGTAAGGTCGTGAAACTACACAAGAATGCGGGCAACAGGCGAACTCTGTTTCTTGACCTTGAACAGCGTCGGGCCATGCTCAGCGTTTGCAAGGGTGGCATTCGTGATCTGATAGAAGCTGCGATGCTGACTGGCGCCAGGCCGGGCGAGTTAGTGAATGCATTGCGATCACAATTCGATGCACGCACCGGGTCAATGCAACTCACTGGCAAGACGGGCACGCGAATCGTGCCGCTGGCGCCGGCGGCAATTGAGCTTTTCAAGAGACTGTCAATGGGGAAATTGCCAAAAGCTCATCTATTGACGCGCGACGACGGCAAGCGATGGAATCACTCAGACTGGGACGAACTGGTACGCGATGCTGCAACGAAAGCCAAGCTGCCGAAGGGCGTGGTGTTGTACACATGCCGCCATTCATGGATCACTGAAGCATTGCTGTCGGGAATGGCGACACTGGACGTGTCCAGGCTGACTGGCACAAGCCTGCAGATGATCGAAAAACACTACGGCCACCTGGTCGATGAGGCGGCAAGAGAGCGGCTGGCGGCAGTCGAGATGCTGTGAAAACGCTGGAAGATCTCAAAGCGGATTTACGGACGCGGCAGGCAGAAACCAGACTCAAGACGGCGGGCATGACAGATGCCTTGTGGTTGGGCCTGCTCGATCGCGTGGTGGCGCTCCCTGTACGACACGCTCAAGTAACGCGGGAAACCAAAGCCGAGGCAAACAGAAGGCGCAAAAACCTTGCCGACAATATGATTGCGCTTGCCAACGACATTAACGAAGACTGGGAAGTAAGTGAATTTTACCCGCGGTATGGTAGCGCTGGAGGACTCCAACCGGTATTGAGAATTGGGCAACCGAATGAAGACGCTCTGAGTCTTGCGGGCTGGCTAACCGAATATGCAGACCACCTTCGAGCTGAGTCACCGAATGACGAGTCGTTCATTTATTTAGAATCCCGGCACGGAACCGGACTACGATCATTTGTTATCAGGCGTGTGGCGGATCTGATTGAGGAGTGCCTGACCATCGGTCGCAGGCGAGGGCTCGTAACAAGCAAACGAGCAAAAAACGTTGAAACTGCTTTATTGGCTGGTGCCTTGCTTGACCAAGAGGTTTCGGCGAATGACGTATCTCAAACTCGAAAAAAACAACGCCGAAAAAACGATGTGGAGTGAAAAGTGAAAGTTTCCTAACCCAACCTCGGCTAACATTTCACTATTCGCGCAAAATGTTAGTTTATATGAGTATACATGGACAGACTCTACTTACAGGTTGTCCAATGCTTCAAAAGTCGATATCCAATCTTCCACCGCTTGACCTGCTGCAAAGGTACACAGTCGAGGAAGGGTCAGCATACCTTCGACAAAGCCGTTCCAAGACCTGCAAGGAAATATCGAACGGGAAACTAGATTCATTCAAGGACGGAAGTCGACGATATATTCCCGGTACCGCGATCGCTGCCCGCTCCAAATCCGCGTAGACCGATTTCGTGTGCCCGATAAAAGCCGAGCAGAAAATCTGTTACGGATGTGCCAAGCTTTTCACACCTAAGGCCGATTATCACCGCCACTGCTATCGATGCTGGCGCGACAATCGCGGCCTTAGCTACGGGAGTCGCGACAGACTGAAGTCGCGTGCACGTGGCAATCCTGCGGCAGATCTTCGATGTCCAGATTGAATGTGGAATGAGCGCAGTAGCAGTGGCGGCATTCTACCGACTGATGGTTGCCGGGTCCGATGGCACATCTCTTTACGTGCTGTATCACTTCGCCTGGAAACATGACGAACGTCGCGACGTCGCCTACCCGAGTATCAGTGGCATGTGTGCAGATCTGAAGCTGCCACGTCAAACACTACTCGACGCCATAGGCAGGCTGGAGGCTTCCAGATTGATCACCGTATCGCGGCAGAAGGCTGGCGGGAGAGGTCGGAACAACGAGTACACGCTCCCGTGGTTGCGGATCCACAGAGTAGATCCATCGAGCAAGGAACCAATCATTTGGGGACAGAAAAAACAGTCAGGTCCACCGGACCCTTCGTGCACTGAAACAGTACGGTCCACCGGCAAGAAACAGTCTGGTCCACCGGACCTATTGTGCAATGAAACAGTCCGGTCCACCGGTAAAAAGGGTCTGGTGGACCGGCAAGAAACAGTCAGGTCCACCAGACGCGAAAACAATAAAAACATTAAAACACCGCCGCCAAGCGCTCAGAAAGGCGCTGGCGGGACGACACGAACGGCACAGCAAGTCTTCGACGAGACGCTGGCAAAGAAACAAACCGGAGCTTCCCTATGAACGAAAACAATTCACTGACACAGCAACTCGGCAAGATGGGCATTGAGCCCGTAGTTTTTCGAGCAATGCAGGACATGCACCCCGGTGCAAACCCGAACTCGCTAATGATGATGCTGCGCTACTGCCTGGCATCAAAGCTTGATCCACTGCGATCGCCTGTCGTTATCCTGCCCATAGATGGCAAACAGGTGCCAGTTCTCAGCATCAATGGTTTGCGGGCACACGCGGTCCGTACAGGCTGTTACGCGGGCACTCGAGCCGACTTCGCAGATACCGTCGAGAAGGTTGACGAACTCAGCCTTCCAACCTGGTGTCGCTGTACGGTGCAACGAATCATGCCGGATGGATCCCGGGCGGACATCGAAGGACAGGTGTGGGCCACCGAAGTTATCGGGCGCAAACGTGACGGCAAGATTACGAGGATATGGCGCCAACGCTCCATGCACATGCTGCAGATTGCAGCTGAGCGGCTGGCGCTCCGGCGGGCCTTCCTTGAGAGTGTCCCGGCCGACGATGTAGCTCCGGCCAGAAACCAAATAGACCCGAATACGGGCGAAATCCACAGCGCTGCCCCGGCTCACTTGTCCGATGAAGATATCGCGTCAGGCCTCGACCATATTGATGGTAGGGAGGCTGGCGAGGTCGACGCTGAGTGGGTCGAGGCATACAACAACAGCACGTAGCTCTTTGACAGGAACTACAACAGGAGATCCAGAATTGAACGTAAAAGTTGCCGCGGCATCACCGCCATTTTTTTCAGAACTTCACGCAATCACGATCGCCGCCGCTGTGCGAGATTATCCGGCTGCGGACGGACTTTTGATCAATATTCATGCGCAACGCATGTTAGTAGCGGCGAGCATTGTCGATGGCACAGTCGGTCGGTGGGTAATTGAATCGCCCGTAGGCGTCGATGAGATGGGCGAACGCCAGGGACAGCTTGAGCAGGCAGGCCTGAAGTACGTCTGCCTGGCAATGCAAACGGACACACTTGTGCCGCTCGCTGCCAAAGGCGTGCACTGAGCGCCTGATTTCGATATATGTCGCCTAATGATTTTCGCCAGGCGGGCATCATGCTCGCCAGTTGCACTCGACCGACGGGCGAGATGTCTGCTGAGTTGGGAGAAGCAATGCTGCAATGGCTGGAGGATCCTAACGGGCTACCGTTTGAGGCGTATCTTGGAATCAATCGAACATGCGAAATTTCGCACCCAACTCGTTTTCGTGATGAGCTCTGCAGGCAGTACGTCAATTCATTGCCCAAGATGTCGACCAGCAGCGCCGCCAATCTGATCATCGATCGTGTCATCGACTGCAACTACGGCCTCAGCAAGCCAGATGATTACGGACCAGTGTTTGTCGTGTTCTACAAGCAATTCAATGCATTGAATTTCAAATTGCCCGAGCACCGTACATTGCGGCGAATTATTGGCTGACCAAATTGCCTTGTCCGCGTCCCACTCCAGTCCCGGAAGTTGGCCAGGGTGTGGCCAACTTCGAAATTTCACCTGAACTATGCTCGGCTTTATGCCGAAACAAACAACTCCAGCAATTGACGTTCTCTACCGTGGTCTGACCGAGGCTACGGCGATAGTCGACAAGAAGCGACGCGTTGTTCGTGTTTCATTCAGCAGCGAGCAGCCCTACGAAAGAAACAGCGTCTGGGAAAAACCGTGGATAGAAGTACTCGGCCACAGGTCCGACGAAGTCGACCTATCGCGCCTTAACAGTGGCGCTACCGTGCACTACAACCACTCCAGGCAACGGGCAGATCGTCTCGGTAAAGTCGAGCGAGCCTGGATCGAAAATGGTCGAGGCATCGCAGAAATCCGGATTAGCAAGCGCGCAGACGTATCGGATATTTGGGATGACCTCGAGGACCAACTCATCGCCAACGTATCGTTAGGCTACCGAATCCTCGAAAAGGAACTAACGAAAAGCGGTGACAATAAGATCGACGAATATCGCGTTACGTCGTGGCTCCCGATGGAGATTTCGATCGTAGACATTCCAGCCGATCATACTGTGGGCGTTGGCAGAATGTTCGAAGTTCCCTCCGTTCCTTCACACGATCGGGGTCGCACGGATCCATCGGGCGCCACCCTTTCATCAGGAGAAAATAGAATGCCAAGCAAGAATATAAATCGCGACGAATTTCGGCGCGAGGAAAAACAACGTCGCGACGATATCAGCGAAGTATTTGATCATGCGCCGGTGACCGACGCCTGCAGAGATCTGCTCGATTCGTGCCTGGCGGACATTGATGTATCGGTGGACGGTGCCCGCAAACTGTTACTCGATGAGATAGGTCGACATAAAACACCAACCGGCGCCGGACACGTGCAGCCGAATGAGGTCGGTGTTCGACATGACGGTCTCGGCAGAATTTCACTAAATTCGAGTCGCTCGGCAGACTTGAATGGGAACTTTGTGGACGGGTTTTTGAACAGGTGCGGCGTGACGTCCGGTGACATTTCCGACGAGGCCAGGTCACTCGGCAATTTGAGTTTTCGCGAGATTGTCCGGGCAAACTTGGAGATGGCCGGCTCCTATCGCCCTGGTATGACACCCGCCCAGGAGTTCAATCGGTTCCATTCGTCGGATGACCTGAAGAACTTGCTCGCAAACGTCGCCAGCAAGTCGCTAATTCACGGATTTGACAATCCAGAACTCGCAACCCACCGCGAGTGGACTACGAAAGTCGAAGCGAAAGACTATAAGCCTGTTAAGGCAGTGGCACTCAGTGAGATTGGGGATCTTTTGCTGGTAGGCGAAGGCGGGGAGCTTACGTATACGACCGTCAGTGACACTGGCGTGGACATTCAGCTGGCGCGGTACGAGCGAGGAATTATTTTCAGCCGGGAGATGTACATAAATGATGATCTCGACGCGTTGGTCAACACGCCGCAGAATTTCGCCCGTGCCGCATTACGCTTAGAGAAAGATCTGGTCTTTGCGGGTTTGACCACTAACCCGGTGATGGGAGATGGCGATACTCTTTTCCATGCAAATCATGGGAATCTCGGTAGCGCCGCTGCACTTAGCGTCGCCAGCCTGGGTGAGGCCAAGAAATTGATGAGACTGCAGATGAATCTCGGGGGCCTTGCGTATTTGGACATCATGCCAGCCTATTTGATTGTTCCGGCAGCGCTGGAAACAGTTGCCGAACAACTCATTAATTCAATCTTTGATCCGGACGGCACAACCTCATCGGCGCAGAACCCCTTCGCGCGGAAGCTTAGAATAATCGTCGAGCCCAGACTTGACACAGACTCGGCAACCGCCTGGTACGTAGTGTGTGCTCCGTCAACATTTCATTGGTTCTCTCGAGCTTATCTACACGGCAATGATGAGCCGCAGCTCGAGGGACCCGTTGAAGATTTCGACACGTCGGCACTGAAGTTCAAGGCACGACATGAGTTAACCGCGGCGCCTATTCTGTGGCAAGGAGCGGTGAAGAACGCCGGCGCGTAGTTAGCGGGTCCTTCCTGGCCTAAGTGCCACATGGGGCTACGACGATCGTTTTTCGAGCGCGTTCCAAATTTCAAACAGCCATTTCCGTTTCCGCGGGTTAGGCCCCAGCTTCTGTGAGACTCTTCGCGCTGACATTTGATTTGTTCGACCGGCCGCATTGTCGATGGACGCTAAACCATATTGGTAAGGGAGCGCTGACCGGAGCGGTCAGCGGATTTACCAATAATCAACAAACTTTACCAACTTGGACCATTGCTCAGCCCATTCTCATGATATCTTCCCATCAATACGTCGCATACACGCCACGATAGGAATGCGACCTGTCTCGTGTGAATGTTTGACTTCGCAATGTAGGCTTTGCAGTGATCAACCGGCGAACAGCACTCTTATGTCCCTGAATAGCCCAGAAAAAGTAACGTCTAAGCTTCTTGAGACTGCCAACCGACTCGCAAAGTCGTGGCCGCCAAATGAATTTGAAGTGCGCAAGTTGGCTCGTGACGCAGAAAAACTCAGAAAAGTATCAGCTGCCGATTATGAAATGATACTTGGGGTCTGTGACACGTTTTTGACCGACTACGCCGGAATGAAGAAGCACTTTGAAAGCGCAATTCAAAAAAGTCCGGGGCTCTTGGACCCAATCAAAAACTATGCGCTCTCTTTGGGATACCTAAATTACGATGACGAAGCGTGTAGCCTTCTGCGAGATAAATTCGGTATTTTCCAGGGAGACATTGAAACGCAAAGTCAATTCGTACGGTGCCTAGTCAACGCGGGTAGATTTCACGAGGCGAATATAGAGTTCGAAAACCTCAAGAAGCTCGGCGTCGCTGCGCATAGTACGGTCGAAGAACTCGACTACATTCCTTCGCTTCATGCTGGTACAAACGGACTCGACGACGAGAGGACAGCTGAAGTTGTTCGTCATTTTTCGGAATACCTTCGCAAGATCGGAGCGAACCACATTGGTCTAGGACACGAATTATTGTCCGAAGACGAGACCGACGTTAATCGTCCCGGTATCGAACTCCACTACGAACTTAGCGTTTCGCCTGATGAAGCGGCTCGGCTCGATTTCGATGGATCAATGTATATGGCAGAGTTTGAATTTGACTTGGAACAAAATGGAGTTCTCGTTCTGAGTATTAGCAGCAAGAATGAGGGAACTGATGCCGATCGAGCCGCGTGATTTTCTGACGCAATCGAGAGAACTAGTCAAGTCTGATGAAGAAGTTGACCATCGTACCGCGATAAGTCGCGCTTATTATTGCGCATTACATAGTTGTATTTCTCTGTGTGAATGCCTGCCTTCGGGCTTCAAGGATGACGCGAGTTCCTCTCACGAATCTGTGATTAAGAATCTAAAGGCATGCCCAAGCGAAATGCCGTTCGGGCAGTATCGAAAAGAGTTTTTGACGTTGGCTAATCAGTTGCGAAAAGGAAAGAATCAGAGGGTGAGAGCTGACTATAAGATTTCACTTTCGATCGACAAAACCGCGGCAACCGAACATTTAGATAAGATGGGTCTCGTATCTGTCAGGGCGACGCATCTGTGTGGAAATCTGAATGCGTCGTCTACATCCAAAAGCGCGTGACGCAGTTTTGGTAAATCAGTATTTTAGGTGTCTTTTTGACAAGGACAGTGTCCGCTTTTCACGAAAGCGGCCGTTCAGATCATTGAAACCCAGCGGTTTTGAGTGGCTTCTTTCGGCCAGAAGCGGACGTTGATGGCATCAATGAAGTGCATTGTTATGTGTCAGTACTTGTAATCTGCAGGTTCGAGTTCTTCTATCAGATCTGCAATATATGGGTTGCTACGGTCGGCATTCAAACGGACCAGGAAGCACTTGTTACGGCTCAAACCCATATGGAAACGCACAAAATCAACGTCTTTATACGATTTGTCAGTTGGATCGATTACTTCGTATCGATACTCATAGACCTTAGAGTGTTTCTTGTATTCTCTGGAAACAATTCTAATCTTGATTTCCTGACCTTCGACGGGAATGCAACCTCGATTTGTTGGTCTGGCCGACCATTTCCGCGTTGTCTCACTTAGGGAGATCGGTCTATTGAAAGGCATCGATGCTGATTCTTTAGCCAATTTATCAGCGGCGCGATTGTGAATGTTCGTCTTGTGGGCCTTAACCCAGTCAATATCGACACGGATCGGGCAAGCGTTAACTTCTTTTCTGAGTCTTTTCCACAGATCAATATTCTCGACTTGGACGTCGTTCGCTCCCCGCCACGCTCGTTTCGGCCAGATATTCATCGCCTTCACGAAGTTCGAGGTCACGTACCTTGAATCCGAGAAAATTAACACTCTCGAGAATATGCTGAAATCAGTAAACTGCCGTTTCGCTTCCTTCAATGCGACGGTACATGCCTCAATTTCCATCTCATCGATCGTAGCTTTCTGCCATCCGATCGGAGCGTAGTCCGAAAATTCTTCGTGTCCGGCCTCATTGACCCATACAAATCGGACGCCAACACCCGCGGCTCGCTTTCTTTTCGGATACGACGATCCGTCGGTGTAAACGTTCAATGCATCCTCGTCGGGTATGCCTAGGCCGCTTGCCACCTAACTGTCCAGTTTGTGCAACACTATCTATGACACATGACTATTGTTCTTATTCATAAGTGACGAATAACCCCCAGTCACGAACGTCTGCTTTGGGTCAAAAGCAGCCGCTCAATAATTGAGAAATACTACCATCTGAGTGGCTGGCATTGGGGTAAAGCAGACACTCGCCACTCGACGCCACCGGCTGCTTTCGGGTGTAAAGCGGACATCAGGGTCACTGCCTCGCACAGATGACGTTAGGCCGCCCCTGACCTGTCTGCCAATCATGCACCAGCCAGTTTTCGGGTGGTAGATCCGGCTTTCCGTACACATTCCGTATGGCTTGAATTGCTGTCGAAGAACTCGACATAAGCTATTGAAAATATTGGTCGGGGTGAGAAGATTTGAACTTCCGGCCCCTGCCTCCCGAAGACAGTGCTCTACCAGGCTGAGCTACACCCCGAACGCGCGCAATGATACACATCCACATGGCTTCGAGCCAGAGAATAACGACCTGACGGGCCTACCATTGCTTGGAATCAGTGCTGATATGCGCTATCAAGGTCCAAACAACAATAAAGGGGTACGCCGTGTCTCTGGGATTTCTCGCTGCGCTTGCCGCCACACCCATTCTCGTCGCCGGAATCTTGATCGTCGGGTTTCGCGTGCCGGCGCGGACTGCAATGCCGGTTACTTATCTCCTGACCGCGCTTCTCGCGGTGTTCGTATGGGGCATGCCCGGCACCGCCGTGGCCGCAGCATCAATCCAGGGGCTGTTCATTACTTTCGAGATCCTGGCGATCATCTTCGGCGCAATTCTGCTGCTGAACACACTCAAGTATTCTGGGGCACTCTCTGTTATCAGGCACGGATTCGCTGATATCAGCCCTGATAGAAGGGTGCAGGTCATTATCATTGCCTGGCTCTTCGGTAGTTTCATCGAGGGTGCATCCGGATTCGGCACACCTGCAGCTATCGTTGCTCCGCTAATGGTCGCACTGGGTTTTCCCGCCATTGCGGCTGTCATGCTTGGCATGATGGTGCAGAGTACGCCCGTTACCTTTGGTGCCGTGGGCACACCGATCCTCGTCGGTGTAAGAGGAGGGCTGGATAGTCCCGAAGTCCAGCAAAGCCTTTTGGATGCCGGGCTCACCATCGGCGACTACTTGCAGATCGTGACAACGAACGTCGTCGTTCTGCACGCTATTGCCGGCACTGTGATGCCTCTGTTCATGATCATGATGATGACACGTTTTTTCGGCAGCAATAAGTCGTGGTCCGAAGGTCTGGCAATACTTCCTTTTGCATTGTTCGGCGGCGTCGCATTTACATTGCCTTACTTGCTGACTGGCATATTCCTCGGGCCGGAATTTCCGTCGATTCTCGGTGCGCTGATTGGCCTGTCAGTCGTTACATTTGCAGCGCGGCGCGGCTTTTTGTTGCCGAAGAAAAACTGGGACTTTCCGGAGGAGGCAACCTGGCCTGCCAATTGGTCGGGCGTCCTGAAAATAGAGCTGCATGATCATCCTGATGCGATGCCTTTGTACCGGGCGTGGCTACCCTATCTTCTGGTTGCAGCGATACTCGTTGTTACGAGGATTCCGGATTTGCCCGTTGGCGATTGGCTAAGAATTATCAGTATCAGTTGGTCGAATATTTTTGACACAGATATTTCTGCGACAACAACACCATTCTATTTGCCGGCCGCGATTCTAATTGCAGTTTCCGTGCTCACTATTTTTCTGCATCGAATGCCTGCTGAAAAATTCGGCAAAGCACTGTCGGAATCGTCGCGAATTTTGCTGGGTGCCGGATTCGTCCTGATCTTCACCGTACCAATGGTGCGTATCTACATTAATTCAGGAAGCGGTTCGGAGCTGGCCAGCATGCCGATCATCATGGCGCAATGGGTTTCCAGCAATGTTGGTCAGATTTGGCCAATGTTCGCGCCGGTCATTGGTGCGCTCGGTGCATTTATTGCCGGCAGCAACACGGTCAGCAATCTGATGTTCGTTTTGTTCCAATACGGTGTGGCACAAAACCTTGGTATTTCGATGGCTGTCGTGGTGGCATTGCAGGCCGTTGGTGCCGCCGCCGGTAACATGATTGCCATTCACAATGTTGTCGCTGCCTCTGCAACAGTAGGTCTTCTCGGCCAGGAAGGTCGGACACTTCGACGCACGCTGTTACCGACGATCTATTACCTGACGATCGTCGGCATCATGGGCATGATTGCTGTTCACGTGATTGGTGTTGGTGATCCATTGGCCCCGACATAGGAACGTTTAGATCAATCAACGACGGTCAATTCTTTGACCAGGTGATCGGCGCCATAGACCGTGTCCAGTGCTTCCAGAATGATTGCCGAATTGACGCCAACTGTACGGTTCATGGTTTCATCAAACCAGTAATCTCCAGCAATGGAATGAATGTTGCCGTCGAATGCCAGCCCGACCAGCGTACCGTCGGCGGCCACGATGGGACTTCCCGAATTGCCGCCGGTGATATCTGTGGTCGCGGAAAAATTGAACGGCGTATTCTCATTCAGTGACTCACGTGCATCCGACCAGGATGCGGGCAACATGAACGGGCGTTCACCCGTTGTTCGTTCAAAAAGGCGGCTTGTGCGTGTGTGTGGGTCGACCATCTCGCCTTTTTCTTCCCAGCCTTTCACGGAACCATAAGTGACACGCAACGTAAACGTCGCGTCGGGGTAAATGCCGGTGCCGAAGACTTTGAAGCGTGCATCCGCGATCATTTCTTCGCCGCGATTCTGTGGTGCCTCGACTTCCGTTTCGTAACGTTTGCGTAGAGCGCGAGCATCGGGATCAATGGCCAGCGCAAGTTGTATCATCGGGTCATCACTTGCCTTGACCGCTTCAGCGCCACCTTCCCAAAGCGTCTTACGGAAATCAGGATCATCGAGATTGCTTTCCTCAACGAGCCTCGATGCAAGTGACGCAGGCGAATCGTTGCCAAGAATCTTATGTACATACTGGCTATCAGGGCCCAGCCACTCGCGCAATTTTTCGAGTGAGTAGGTCAGCACCAGCGTTTCGTATTCTTTGTCAATCGGTCTTGCTGCAAACAGCCGTTGCTCACGTTGTGGCAGGGAGGTATCCGTATAGGCGCGAAGGCGAGCTTCGTTGGGTTTCTCGCGCTCGGCCGTGCCACGAACAATCGTTCGCGCATAGCCGGCCAGGCTGCCCGCGAATCCGGCACTACCTTCGATGAATAGATAGTCTTCGTACATGTTTCGATACGATTGCATCGCATCATCGATGATGGCCCACGCCTCACCGTAAGCTGCCCGCATATCGTCATCGGCCAGCACTTTTGCCCGAAGTGAATTCTCGTCCGCGATTTTTGCGGCCATCATCTCGTCATGCTGCAATGCCTTTAACTGATTGCGACGAACCTTGATGCCATTTTCGATGCCGAGAATTCTCTGTTGTACAGCGCGTGCCGCTTCCGGACTGGTGTTTTGCCAGGCCAGCAGTCGTCCACGCAGTTCGGAGTTTCTATACAAATAGAGCGGAATAGAGACGTCTCGCTGCATTTTCAGCTGAGAAACGGTCAATGAACGATCTGTCGATCCAGGGTGCCCGGCGATGAAAACCGGCTCATTTGCAGCGGGACCAGTTTCGCGCCATTTGAGAAAGTTTGGCGTCGACGCCGGCTCGCCGTCTTCGTAAACACGCAGGAACGACATGTCGAAACTCCAGCGTGGAAAATTGAAATTGTCCGGGTCACCGCCGAATGCGGCGATGTCGAGTTCCGGTGCAAAGACGAGCCGCACATCATCATAGCGTTTGTACTTGTATATGAAGTACTGGCCACCGTTATAAAGCGTTACTGCCTCACATCGCAGCTCGCCGTCCGAATCTTCCTCACAGGCGGACTCGAGGTTCGTCAGTTCAGCCTTCCTCGCATCATTAGCCTCGGCGTCTTCGAGATCAGCAATCGCGGCAGATATTTTCGTGGTGACGTTGTCCAGATCCATCAACACTGAAATTTGCTGTCCCGGACACTGCAATTCTTCGCTTCTGCGTGCTGCCATGAAGCCGTCATCAGACAAATTGCGATCTGCGCTACTAAGATTTCTGATGCAACCCCAGGTGCAGTGATTGTTGGTTAACACAAGTCCGTCCTCGGACGCGAAAGACCCTGTGCAGCCATTTTCAAGTCGAGTGGTTGCGAGCTGTGCCGATCGTAACCATTGATCACCAATTCTGACGCCGTACTTAGCTTCAACATCATCAGCCGGGAAATTGTTGATCGTCCACATGCCCTCGTCGGCCATTGTCACGAATGGCAGGCATGCAGATGCCAATACCAGAAGGGTCTTCTTCATTGTTCTTAAACCTCGGGTTTTTCGAATCAGGATCGCCGTTGAACGGCGAAATCGGCCAGGGCGATCATTGCCTGCTTGTATTCAGAGTCCGGAATGTCGGCCAGCGCATCAATCGCGACATCTGCGGCTTCCTGCGCGCGTTTCGCTGTGTACTCGAGTGCACCGGTCGACTTAATGACGGCCTGGATTTCGTCCAGTTTGTCGATGCCACCCTCTTCAACAGCTTGGCGCAGCATCTTGCGCTCTTCTTTTGAGCAATTTTCCATGGCATATATCAACGGCAGCGTTGGCTTGCCTTCTGCGAGATCGTCTCCAAGGTTCTTGCCGAGTTCCTCTGCAGTAGCATTGTAGTCGAGGGCATCGTCGACCAGCTGAAACGCCGTACCCAGGTTCTGTCCATAACAGATCATGGCCGACTCGTCGTTCGGGTCACGTTCCGCGAGCACCGCCGCAATCTGCGCGCCGGCTTCAAATAGACGAGCTGTTTTGCGGTAGATCACGCTGCGATAGGCTGCTTCCGTGACGCTCGGGTCGTGCACATTCATGAGTTGCATCACCTCGCCGGCGGCGATGGTGTTAGTAGCATCGGCGAGGATTTGCATGACGCGCATCCGATCGATATCGACCATCATCTGGAATGCCCGGGAATACAGGAAATCGCCAACGAGTACGCTGGCCTGATTGCCGAATACCGTATTGGCGGTGTCGCGCCCACGCCGCCGGTCCGAGGAATCCACAACATCATCATGGAGCAGGGTGGCTGTATGAATAAATTCGACGATGGCGGCCGCGTCAATATGGTGGTTACCGCGATAGCCGAGGGCCCGCGAAGCAAGGAGTACGATGAGCGGGCGGAGACGCTTTCCGCCACTGGTAACGATGTATTCGGACACCTGTGACACCAGCATGACATCGCTCTTCAGGCTGCGCCGGATCAGGGCATCGACCTCACCCATTTCTCCGCTGGCAAGCGATTTAACGTCCTCAAAAGCAGGAAAAGCGGGGCTGGTTTCGGCGGGCTGCATATCGATTGGGATAATGCCTGAAATGCCCGAAATTGCATACCTGCAGGCGGTCCGCGGGTTTCGTGACGTGAAATTGCAAGCTATTGAAATGAACTGAGATTTTTATCGTTCTTTCGTTGACCCGGGCGGTTCGAATCTATAAAATTCCGGCTCTTTTTGCGACTTCACGCTCCATTGAATGACGTCCAGGGCGGTCGGCACGCAAGAATCTCTTATTTCTCAGTGAGTTGCGTTTAGCGCAACTCACACATTGGAGCAGGCTACGATGTACGCTGTTTTTCGTTCAGGCGGCAAGCAATACCGCGCGAGCAAGGGTGAAACTCTGAAGCTCGAGAAACTCGATGCTGAAGAAGGTGCCAAGGTTCAGTTTGATGAAGTTTTGCTGGTTGGCGATGGTAGCGATATCAAGGTCGGCAGCCCGCTGTTGTCCGGAACCAGTGTTAGCGCAAAAGTTCTGAAGCAGGGAAAAAGCAAAAAAGTAAGCGTCGTCAAATTCCGTCGTCGGCAAAACTACCTGCGCCAACATACGCATCGGCAGTTTTTTACCGAGGTTGAGATTACCGACATAGGTGCCAGCAAGGCGGCACCCAAGAAAGCTGCAGCAGCGGAATCTGCCGGCGAAGAAAAGCCGGCTGCCAAGAAAGCTGCGGCGAAGAAACCGGCAGCAAAGAAGGCGGCCACCAAGAAATCGGCCACCAAGAAGGCTTCTACGAAGAAGACGGCTACGAAGAAGCCTGCCAAAAAGAAAGCAGCAAAAAAGAAGACGTAAGTCTGATTAACTCATTCACGATGACCGTGTAATAATTCAATTATGCGGGCAGAACGACAAACAGGTACAAGACAGTGGCACATAAGAAAGCAGGCGGTAGTACTAAGAACGGTCGCGATTCGGAATCCAAGCGACTCGGCGTGAAAATGTTTGGTGGGCAGCAGGTCATACCCGGCAACATTCTCGTGCGCCAGCGTGGCACACATTTTCATGCGGGCACTAACGTCGGCATTGGTCGTGACCATACGCTTTTCGCCAAGGCTGAAGGCCAGGTGAAATTTGAAAAGAAAGGGCCGAAGAATCGCCAGTTCGTAAGCATCGTATCCGGCTAAAGTGAATCGCCCGCCGGGGCGGGCTCCAACAGTCTCCAGAAGCCCCGCTTTTTGCGGGGTTTTTTGTATTTACAGCTAAAATCCTCCTATGAAATTCGTCGACGAAGCAACAGTTCGCGTAAAGGCCGGAAACGGCGGTCACGGCTGCCTCAGTTTTCGGCGCGAGAAGTTCGTCGAGCGTGGTGGTCCGGATGGAGGTGATGGCGGTCACGGTGGTGACGTCTACCTGCTCGCCGATGACTCGGTCAATACGCTCGCCGATTTTCGTGTTGCTCGAAAGTATCGTGCTGAAAGCGGAGAGGGTGGCGCTGGACGGAACAAGACCGGAAAATCCGGCGAGGACCTTGACGTCATTGTGCCCAGAGGAACCGTGGTCCATGACGTGGATACCGGTGAGCTCATTGGGGACTTAACGGTTGCCGGACAAAAACTGAAAGTGGTTGATGGTGGCCGCGGCGGGCCGGGAAATACCCGCTTCAAAAGCAGCACCAATCGCGCCCCGCGCAAAATTGGCCAGGGAACGCCAGGGGAAGCGCGACACCTGATGCTTGAACTCAAACTCCTCGCCGACGTCGGCCTTGTCGGACTGCCGAATGCCGGCAAGTCGACGTTGATCAGGTCGATGTCCGCGGCGAAGCCCAAGGTTGCCGAATATCCTTTCACGACTTTGCATCCGAACCTGGGCGTCGTTGCCGTGGGTCCGCTACAGAGTTTCGTAATGGCGGACGTACCAGGGCTCATCGAAGGTGCGGCGGAGGGCGCTGGCCTCGGTATTCAGTTTCTAAAGCACTTGCAGAGAACACGACTGTTACTACACCTTGTCGACATTGCGCCGCTCGACATTGATGCAGATCCGGCTGATGCTTTTCGCTCAATCGAAAACGAGCTGAACAAGTATTCGACTGAGCTTGCAGACAAGCCCCGTTGGTTGGTTGTGAACAAGACTGACTTATTGGCAAACGACGATCTGGAAGTGGCCACGGAAATGCTGCTTGCCGAGCTCAAATGGGCCGGACCGGTGTTTCTTGTGAGTGCGGAAACCGGTGCGGGCACGGAAGCACTTGGTCAGGCGATCATGCAGAAACTGGAACTACTCTATGAGGCTGAGGCAGAGGAAGCGAGCCACAGCTGAAGATCGTCCTGCCGTTCCAGCTACAATTGACAAAGCTCGTCGACGCGCGCCTGCGTTTCTGCCAACGTCCGGGTGGCATCCTCGTCGGATAGGTACTCGCGCTCTCCCGATTCACTGGTTTTATAGAGACGCGGTGCCTTCAGGTACGAGTTATAAATATCCTGTGCCCGCTTGCAATAATAGGCCTCGGCTGTCTCCCGCTCGTAGCGCTCATCAGGTGTCTCGCCTTCGTATGCCCAGGTATCCCCTGGTTTCCGTTCCGGCTTAGCCGCTGCGACGACGTCATAAACCGGGTCGCCGGTTGAATGCCAAACCAGCTCAACGCTGATAGCGTCGACGTCATCTGGCGTGTCGCTGTACCAGACCTTTCCGTGCTCGTCGAGCCAGGTGTAGATCGGCGTTAGAGTAGTCACGTAATGCATCTGGCCTTTTGCATCAGTCCAGCGCCAAATATCTGCGTTCGCCGATGCCGATACCAGGCAGAGCAGAAAAATAATCTTCGTAATATGTTTTTGCATTGGGCTTCCTGTCTTTTGCAAATTATGCGACTCGACCGATCTGCTGCCGTTGATCGCTGTCACAGTAATACGTCTCCACAATCGCGACTGTTGTTGCCTTTGATTTCACATAATATTTTTCACATTCGCCTGATTTAGCGGTGGATCCCTTTTGCGCAAAGCGGTCCGGGGCTGCCCTGACGTTTTTACATAATCCTTGATTCAGAAATCCGATATGGCCGTTCGTCGTTGTAATCAGGCCGCTTGTCGGCCCAAACGTCGGTTGCGGGCGACAGTGAGACATGTCTCACGCCGCCCTTTGACCCATGCACGGATAATCCCGGAATTGAAATATTAGCCGGAAAAATTGCGATGTTTTGGCGGCCCCATGAGGGGGCAGGATGAACCGCGATGATTTATTCAGGGATGCAGGTATGACGCGTCAAAAAGGTTTTACGCTGATCGAGTTAATGCCCACGTTGGCTGTGGCTTATAGACCAAGTTAGTCAATTCAAATTGTCGAATAACGTTCTTCGTCGTGGTTGGTTTTACGAAGACTTCGGTTTGCGGCTTTAGATACAACGGACAAATCGTTAGCAAGCTCCACTTCGCCAGCTTGCCGTCTCGCAAAACGTCCGCAACTTCCTCAAAGCCTTTGTCCTGACGACCATGCAACAGCTTCTTGTAGGAATTGGCTAAGATTGCGCGATCGTCGCGCGTCAGGCCGTTGACATAGTCGCGGAATTTCGGTTTTTCGAACATCGACACCATCGAAGAGCGCGACACAATCTTGGTGATATCGTCCAAAATCACTCCTTGCTTGGAAAATTGCTTCTTGGCAAGTGCGGTATTGGTAAACTCCACCAACTTGTCTACATTGTGTTTCTTACCAACCTTCAGCATTTCCTCGCTGGCAAAACCACCAGGGTATCAAGGCCGAGTTTCCTTGTGAAGCGACCGAATTCGGATTCGCGTAATGAAATACCATCCAACGCCAAATACGATCAGTATTAGAGGAATACCGCCTGGTTCATCCTCTACAAGGATCATATAAGTCATAAGTAACTTTAGAATATTGTGTTGGAACAATAGAAATTAAAAGTGGTTATGCTTTAAGTTTCGAGGCAGAGCTCAGAGTAAGCAGGCTAATTGATAGATTAAAGAGGAAGTTTCAACCAAAAATTAAGATCTTAAATACTTTTATGGCAGCTCATGCTGTGCCAAAAGAATATAAGTCATCCAAGGAATATATTAGTAAAGTATGCATACCCCTTCTAAAGCAGTTATCTTCAGAAAATATTATCGATTCTGTGGATATTTTCCATGAGCAGGGTTACTTCGATTCAAACGATGTAAAGATTCTATTTGATGAAGCAAAGAAGTATCACATTCCTGTTAAGGCCCACTCTGATGAGTTTAATGATAATAA
>JAVJHY010074251.1:0-90000 GCA_035593235.1 Phascolosoma agassizii
TCGCATCGTCTCCAGCTCCTTTCCTTTGGCCGGAAACTCTCACTATAAACGCGACAGGTTTTGGGGAGCACGTCAAGTGACGGAACGTGGCTTCTTCACGTCGTGATCCGCTACCTCCAGGGCCATCATGTGAAAGATCTCTTTGGTCGCGGTGTACACGATGAAGATGCCGCCCAACAGAACGATGATGCTGTGAAGGTTGAAGCTACCCGCGAGGAACTTGGTGTTGATCTCCAACCACGGGTCCTGGACGTAGCGGATGAACTGCATGAGAACCCCCAGCAGCATCAGCCGCAGTACCACCGCAATGCCGATTCCCCACTTGCGTACAGCCTCTCTTTTCTCGGGCGGCGCATTCTTTGACTCAAGCGAGATATAGAGCAGGTTGTCGAAGCCCAAGACCGCCTGGAGCAGGATCAGCATGCACAGCGTAAAAAGATCGCTCACATAGGTTCCTTCCTTGCTACCCGCGAATCCTATTCCAAGGCTGGGCAAGTGCCCACTTTAAGAGTTCAAGTGTGGTGCGCTTAGAGCGCACCGGTGAACTCAACCATCACCACTTTTTGCGAGGTTCGGCAGAAAACTAGGGGCAAGCTGGGTTGTTACCAGCGGCAAATATGCCCGAAACTTGAGTTCCATTCCGGAAAAGAACAAGGGGAGCATGTGCCGTTATCGAGGTGCCGTCAATGATCAAGTTGGGCCCGAGAGTGATGCTGACCGTGGCGTCGTGAGTCTGCGACCCGGACAGAGTTTGGCTGGCGAAAACCAGGGTGGGAGGGCAGCCTCCAGAGGAAGGAGTCAAGGTCCACGATCCTCTGCCCAGTGTGGCAGCGGCCAATAGGTTGGTTGACGCATCGTAGTTAAGATCAAACACTGGAACGTTAGGCAAACCGGTTCCAAGCTCCGACCAGGTCGAGAACCCGCCCACCTCACTGGCAACATAGACCTTGCTGTTGCCACCGACCACGAGACGATTTCCGCCACTGGAGACGTACTCCAGCGAGCGCAGGGTGCTGGGGCCAAAGGTCTGAAGATCCCCCGTGATTTCAGTCCAGGAAGTTCCGGCATTGATGGTTCGAAAAACTTGATTGCTGTCGATCGCGAATGCTGTATTGGCATCGCCAGGGTCGATAACAATGGCGACAATGAAGTCAGCACTTGCCCCATCCGGATCGCTAACCGAGATGACTGTGCCAGGAGCTCCTGTGCGGGTGTATATGTCATCGGCGGCGCCGAAATAGAGCACGTTTGCGTTGGAGACCACGCCATACGCAACGGGCCCCCGACCACTGCCGTTGACTATCTCTGTTGAGATTCGGGTTACCGAGTCGGCGCGATCTAGGCTTTCATAGACTCCGTTGTCGGCTCCGATGATTAGCCGCTCCGGTGCTGCAGCGTTTACCCTCACCGGGGTTACAAACTGGCCGTCTACGAAGGGTGAACCAGCAAGCGGTGTCAAAGATGGAGACTGCGAGCTCTGCAAAACGTTGCTCGAGTTGTATACACGTCGGCGAAAACTGCCTAAGTTTTGGAAACTGGCGTAGCGGGTCGATTGGCCACTGACGGGATCGTCTTCGGCCACGGCCACGTCACCACCATCCGCGGTGCTGACGCTGAACCAGGTATCGCCGACGGTCATCTGCTGCATGGTCCCAGTATCTTGATTGCCGCCCATGAGAATTCCTGAGATCGCGTCCAGGGCACCATCGTGGTGTTCGGTGACAGCCAGGTTGCCAATCACTGACACCCAGTCACCAGTGGTTCCGCTGGGGTCGGTATGACGATAAATGCCACCATCGTCGACCTCGATAATGTCGCTGTTGGCGTCAAAGACCATTTCACGAGAGTCGGCGTGGGGCGCAGAGTTGCTCGCCGTGCGTTGCGAGCCACCACAGCTCGCCGGACCGGCTGATGAACAATGGGTAATCGGAGTTGCTTGGCTCCCCCCGGCCTGACCTGCGTCGACGCGAAACAACCTGCCAGAGAAATTGAAGGCACCCACATCGGTGGGAAACTCGCTCGGCTGTCGATCGCCGCCGATGTAGACGACACTGGCATTTACAGGATCTGCGACCAAGGAAAGGTGAGTGCTGCACTGGCCGCCCGGGTGAATGGTGCTGGATGGGAGGTCGAGCGCCGTCCAAGTGGGTGTAGCAACCGAACCATCGCCGGTTCTGTGGAGTCCGGCTAGCCTTCCAGAGGTGCAAATTGCCGAATAGACGTTGGGTGCGGTCGGTCCAGCCTTGCCGACTGCTAAGTTGGCATCATTGGCGGGCGCATTGAGCAGAGTCTCCTGAGTTGCATTGCTTACTTTGACCCAGGTGGCACCGGTGTCGTCACTGCGATAGATACCGCTACTTCCTGGCGTTCCAGTGTCGCGGATGACGACAAACAGACGGGTGATGTCGGTCGGGTCACTAGCCAAGTCAAAGGCACGGCCGATCGGAAGTCCTGTGCCGCCAGCGCCTGACATTTGCGAAAAACTAACTCCGCTGTTGGTGCTTCGATACACACCGGTGCTGAGGAAACCTGCGTCTGCGTCTTCGGCCGCTACTACGATCGTAGTTCCTCGTGGCGCGACTCCAGAAACTTCGATACCAGCAATGCCATTCGACAAACTGGTCCAGCTCGCTCCGCCGTCGGTTGTGCGCAAGATCCCGGTGTGCGCCCCGCCGCGACCGCCAAAAGAACTGGTGCGGCCGATCCCGGCGACCAGAGTATTGTTGGCGCCATCCGTTGGGTCCAGCTCTAAGGCGCCGATGGAGAGTGAAGCTTGACCGTCGGTTTGGGGCGCCCAAGTGGGTGAAGCCGCGGTCGCGTTGTTGGTTCGGAAAATCCCTCCGTTCACCGCCCCAGCCCAAATCACGTTGGCGTTGGTTGGATGGGCAACCACCGCTTCGATGGCTCCTGTGACAGGTTTGTCGGTGATTCCCTCGACCTGTCCGTTGGTGGCCCCCGCAGGCCCCTCAGGGGTCCATGTTTGAGAGTTGAGGGGAAATCGCGCCACAGCCATCAAGGCAACTGCAGCAATACAACGAACAACAAATCGAAGTCTGTCTGTTTTCACTCTTTGCCTCAGAATCTATGGCGGGAAGGGACCACGGTATTCGGTGTCACGCAACAGCCTCTCCCATACCAAAGCTCCGCTCCCGAGGAGAGCGCCGACAATCTTCCGAGGCTCATCGACCCATTCTTCATTGAGGCGATGACCGAAGGGGCGTTCAACATAGACGACCGTCTTGTCGCTAACGAAAAAGGGTGCGTGGGATTGGCGATGGCGAAGCTGACCAACCAGCTCGCCGGTCGCAAGCGCAAACACATTCCATTCGTACTCCAGGAAGTCACCCGGTGCAATTCGTTCCGCCACCAACAGGTGCCGGTTATCGGCCGATCGAAGCTGGAGGACGTGCGGACGCGAGAATGAAACCAGGTCCGGCAACGCTAAAGGCTGCTCGGCCTTGGGGATCTCGGCGAGCGCGGTGGCTTGGTTGGTCGTGGGGTCCAAGACGAATCCGCCCTGTTGCCGTTGTTCCAACTGGTCGTTGGCCTCCGGGGCAGTGCCTTTTACGTACCGCTCCGTGAACTCCCAGGTGACATAGGGCAAGCCGTTTTGAACTCTTGCTTGGGCGGCAAACGACTGCCCCATTTGTTGCTCGACAAACGACCGAGTACCTTGGGGAAGTTCCAGCGCCAAGCTCGAGTGAAGGCGTCCTCCAGTGAGTTCGAGCAACACAACGTCCAACGTTGTGGCGCTGCCCTCGCTTTCGGACTGGGCCAACAGAAGATTCCCATCAACTGCAAGGGGTTTGCTGCCCTGGTCGCTAGTCCAGAGCAGCTGGCCGTTCGACAACGAGATGGCATCGATCCCTTTGTCAGGGTTCATCGAGTAGAGATGCCCGGTGTTTGGATCGACAACGACTCCTGGAGCGAGGACGAACGAAGCCGATTCAGCAGAGGCATTCTGAGCACCCAGTACGCTGCTGTTGACGGTCATGGCTAGGAAAACCAGCAGGAATAGCCAGATCCTTGGCATCTTAGTTATCTTGTGAGCATTCATCTCTTGCGAAGGGTACATCGATTGCTTGTGTGGACAAACCTTTTGCGCACTGCTTGCTCAGTTTTTCTTGCGGAACGTGATCACCATGTCCCCTGCTCCCTCCGGCCACGGGAGCAGGCTGGTCCAATTGACGAAGCGATAGGCGAAGATCGAGCCTTCAACCAGCTTAGTGGTGGCACGAGAAACCAAAACTAGTCCGCTCTCGATCGTCACCCCCAGCTTTTCTTCCCCTCCGTCTTGGTAGTAAATGTTGACGGTTGCGCCCGCGCCCACCCCGTTGATTCCTCTGCCGATCCCATACAGGCCGCGGGGAAAGCTGGGTCGCGGAGATCCGGCTTCAGCGAGTGGGATTGTAAGCACGATCCGAGCAGACTTGTTGCCACTATCGCTCACTCCCAGCTGGCCATCGGCCTCCATTCGAAACACCCATGAGCCGTCTGCCGTGCTGGTTCCGATGGTGCCCTTTACTTCATTGGTATAGGAGTTTTTCTGCTGCCCGTCTTTGAGGGTGAAGAAACCGTTTCCGGGCGCCCGCACCTTGAGATTGCCGACGCAGTAGTTGTATTCGAGGTCGCCTATCAATCCGACTGAGTGGAGAAGTCCAACTTTGGTGTAGATGAGGGCAAGTTCGTCTGGGATTCCCGAATTGGGAACGACGCGCATCCGCTCACATATCAGGTCATCAGGCGGGTTTGGTGCTTCAACCCCGTACTTCGACCACGCCCGAGCGGCGAGAATCCCCGACGCCATTTCGGCGATATCTTCGGCGGCTTCATCGCCACGGTAGCCCGAGGCGATGCCCATATCGATCACCTGATCAGCTGACATCTCCTTGTCATCCTGATGGTGGTATGGCTTAGCGAGACCAAGCCCCACCGCCCGCTCGTGCATCTGTTCCCATTCATACCTCAGCCCCCGGTCGAGCAGGTTGGTCTTGACAACTTCGTGTGCATAGTCGAGAGCGGCTTGATCCCAGTCGTTGCTGGCAAACACCTTTTCTGACAAGTCTTTCTCACGCGATGGAGCTACAAAATTGAGCAGATTGTCGGCCGCATGGGTTGCCTCGTGAACTAATGTGGTCACGGTGTTTGCTAGATAAGTTGGCGCGATTCCACGCAGTCTAAGGTTTTGCTCAGTGGCTTTGGACGATGTCGCGGCAATATTCAGTAAGTCGTGAATCGTGCCCCCAACCCAAGCGATTTTGGTTCCGTCACCGTCATCGGTAACAAAAGCGACGCGGGTAACAGCGTGACAATGAAGAGGGCTGAAAAAGCTCTTGGCGTCTTCGACAACTTGCCTCTGGTTTGGCCCGGGATCGACCAGCGAAGCCATATCGAGAAAAGCAAGCTCGGTACGGTCCAGCCCGCTTTCGAGAAGCTGAATATCGGAACAACCCGCCTGCAAAGGACTACTGACCATCTTCGCCAGTAGCAACGCTGCCAGTACAACTTGCTTCATCATTACCTCCGAAAACCCATCGATCTTGGAGCACCGCGATTATTTGCTCCGACTGTTCTTCTATCAAGCTGGTTGAAAGCTACCAGATTGGGTCTTATCGAACAGAGATCGACAGTTCCCCTACGCCAGACTCAAGCTAAGATTCACCTCCCCGGAGGGGTGGCTGAGTGGTCGAAAGCACTGGTCTTGAAAACCAGCGACGGTGAAAGCCGTCCGCGGGTTCGAATCCCGCCCCCTCCGCCATCGGCGCGTTGCGCCGATGCGAGGTGGCGGGATTCTAGTGAACGGTTCGCTGTCGCGAACCGATTCCGAATCCCATCGAGGTGGCAGACGTGGACAGCCTAAGTTCTACAACGATTCGTCAGCTGCGGCAGACTTGGATCCGAGAAGTTGGTTCTGCCTCTACGGTGCTGCTAGAGGACACGAGAATCATCGCAGATCAATTTGGCTGCATGCCGCAGCCGCTGAGTTCTGACCCGACATCTCCGACCTTAATCTGGGGGCGGATACTTATCAGGAATGTTGTTGGTTGGGCCGATGCGGTGGCTTCAATAATGGGTCAATGCGCCCTTGACGGATCCGTCGAGAAATTGATCGGTCTAAGTTCCAAGGAGAAGCGAATCTTCACCGAGCCTGGGAAAGCAGGTGTTCTGAACAGGGTGAAATTTGGCTACAAAGCCTACCCACGTCTCTTTGGAGCTGAGTTTCAATGGAATCTAGGCGGAGAAGATTGGGGGAGATTTAGAGAAGCGACAAGAGCTCGCCACCGAACAACTCACCCGACTGACCCGAGTGATTTTCTGCCGCTTGAGTCGTTGTCCACTGTCAATCAACTGATTGAATGGTTGATGATGACAGACAATGAAGTCTTAGCTCTGAGTGCGAAGAGTGTTGGGTTGGAAGCTGACAGGATCTGTTCTGAGTTGCCTCCAGAGGAGATCGAGATTGACGAAGTAGAGGAGCCTTTTGACGACGCGACAAGTGACGATAGTTTGCTGAGCTTGGATCGACTTAGCGCTGTATTGCAAGTCGTTGACGCGGAGACCCTATTCTTTCTGGGAAAACTGCAAAGAGCAGACGCTAGATTCCGCTTTTGCGGATACTCCGGCCTTCTGGTGGCGAACAACGATTCGGTCTATGTGCTCGCAGGCAGAAGCGGAGACTAATGCGGTTAGGCGATTCCTTGGCTCAGCAGAGAGTCGGAAGGAGATCGGGATTCCTCGCCCCTTTAGGCGTAGGATTGATGAAGCTAAGAATGACCGTGCAAAGCTGCTTGTCGCTTGGTTGTCGGCTTGCTCCGAGGTATTCGGAAACCATCATAGTCCACTCTGCTCCGGCGCTGAATGGAGAGATTTCTGCGAATTGTGGACCATACGAGACCGCCTAACTCACCCGAAGAGGGCTTCGGATCTAGAAATTGATGAAAACGATGCGACTGTCGCATTAGGAGCATTGGGATGGATCGCGCGCGAAACTAACACTGCGCTTACACTCGATGCGAGATGGACTGAGTCGACGACTCTTGCGCAACTCGATTCAGTCTGAGCGAGGATCTTCTGCAGAAGGTGTGCCTTGTAGGCGTGGGGACACATTACTTATTTGTGTCTCCACTGAAGATGAGACAACCTAGGCGGGGGTAGCCGATTGTTGAGCACGGTTCAGGGGTATTGGATCGAAGTTCCCGCCGGCGAGTTCTGGATGGGCGGCGGGCCAAGCGCGGCGGAGAATCCTCGCCACAAGGTGTTCGTCTCGGCTTTTTGCCTGGCCCGCGCACCGGTGACACGAGAGGAGTACCAGGAGTTCCTTGATGCCACCGGTTACTCCGAGCCGGAGTTTTGGCAGGAGCCCAAGTTCGGGCACCCGCAAATGCCGGCGGTTGGCCCTTCGTGGCATGACTCGATGGCCTTCTGTGCCTGGCTGAGTGAGCTCTGGAGTGAGCCGGTGGGGTTGCCGACCGAGGCGCAATGGGAGCGGGCAGCTCGCGGCGACCGCGATGTCCTTTATCCATGGGGCGACATGCCGCCGGAGCAAGCCCTGCCCGACTACGACCAACGCTGGCAGGACGGACCCGAACCCGTGGACGCCTATCCGTCGCTACACCCGTGGGGTTTCTTGGGCCTGGGCGAAAATGTACACGAGTGGTGTGCTGATTGGTCTGACGCCGGCTACTACGCGGTTTCTCCAGTCGACAATCCACAGGGCCCTTCCGAGGGTCGCCGCCGCGCGTCGCGCGGAGGGGCTTGGCGTCACGCGGTGCCGGTTTCAACCTGCACTCACCGTTCCTCGATTCCTCCCGACCGGCGCTACAACGACTATGGTTTCCGTCTGCTGTCGAATAGCGTCACCGATCCCGTCCTCAAGTACGATGCTTTTGCAAAGCGGTCCTGCTGCTTATGATCATTGCCGCGATGATGATGCGAGTGCACAACCTTGCAGTTTCTGGATCTTGATGGTGGCCCTCCAACGTGGGCCGAATGGCAGCCGCTACTCGAAGCTAGTGCCACCGAGTGACGATGAACTGGTGCTGAGTTTAGAGATCGATTTGGGCAGGATCTTGTTGCCGCCGATGGGCACTGTAGACCAATCCGCCTATAACTCCAACAATGGAGAAAGGAACTGCCAACAAGAAGAGGATGCCACTGCGAAGTGCTTTTATTAGGAGTTGGCTGTCGGATGACGCTAGGGTATTGCGGCACATTGCGCATTGAGCGGCGAGAGGCTCCGAGGTAAGCGCCAGCGCCATGATCAGCACCGTCGCTGCAACTGCAAACTGGCGGGGACGGATCACGATCCTGCCATTCCTAGGATCCGCAGTCCGTCCGGTACCAGGAGTGCGAACAGGATCGCGCCGTTGATCAGCAAACCCAGTAGCACCGCGACGCCGATTGCCATACGTTCAAACCGCAGATGCATAAAGAACGAGGCGATCAGCCAGGCTTTGAGCAGCATTGCCACGATCAGGATGGTGATCAACAACCCATGCGGCAAGCCACCCGAGGTGGAACCTAAAGCCTGAGCTGTGGGTCGATCGACAAACAACATCACTAGCGTGACGACCAACAATAGCCCCCAGATACGCCAGTAGAAACCGTAGCCAGCTGTCTTTTCGTGCGTCATAACCAATTCCTCGGTTGTCGTGGCTTCGTCCGTTAGATCAGATAGAAACAGGTGAACACAAACACCCAAACCAGGTCGACGAAATGCCAGTAGAGACCGGCCATTTCTACCCCTTCTGGTTTGGTAACTCCCTTGCCCCAGCGCATAGCCGTGATTGCCAGAATGAGCACCCCCGACAGCACGTGAGTACCGTGGAAGCCAGTAATCAGGTAGAAGTAGGCGCCAAACAGAGGCGCTCCCCAAGGGTTCGCGCTGAGGCTGGTTCCCGCGTGAATCAGGTGCGACCACTCGTAGGCCTGCATTCCGAGAAAGACCAGTCCGATAATCGTCGTGAGCCACAAGAAGCGGCTGGTGGCCTTGCGGTCGCCTATTTGAGCAGCGCGCACAGCGCTGGCCATAGTGGCGCTGGAAGTGATCAAGACAAAAGTCATCGCGGCGATGAAGGTGATGTTGAAGACCGCGCTTTGTTCGGGCCAACTGGGACTGGCCAAACGGGCGAATCCGTAGGAGGCGAGAAAACCTGCGAAGAGCAGGCCGTCGGTAATGATGAAGACCCACATCATCATCTTGCGCCAACCGGGATCCAGCGATTTGGCGTGGGATCCGAGAGCAACGGCGTCGTTGCCAGTCATCACTTCGTCTACCATCGTCGCACCTCCAAGAGTTCTATCCCCATTTCATACCCAACAGCAGCAATACCCAAACCCCCGCGAGAAAGTGCCAGTAAGTCGAACAAAGCCGGAGCCTTCGGACGCGGGTAGCAGCCTTACTTTGACCACCAGCCTTGGCCATGACCCAACTCAACATCGCGATACCTCCTGCAACGTGCAAGATGTGTACGCCGGTGAGTAGGTAGAAAAACGAGCTGTGGGGGCTGGTGGGCACGAAAACACCTTGAACGGCGAGCTGCCTCCAGGCGAACATCTGGCAGCCAACGAACACGATACCCAGTAGAAGAGTCAAAGCCAGGTAGCGGCGGGCTACCGATTCGCAAGTCGCCACAGCACGCTCCGCCAGCGCTAGGCTGACGCTGCTGGCCAATAGAACTGCGGTACTTAAGATCAGCGTCGCGGGTAGCTGTACTGGAATCCAGTCGGCGCTGGCGCGGCGCACGATGTAGGCGCTGCCAAAGGCAGCAAACAACATCGTCACCGTGCCTAGGAATGCCCAAAGACCCAACTGAGCTGGATCTAGCGAGGCGCGGCGCTGAGAAACAACCTCAGACATGTTCCGCTTGAGACGAATAACCGTCGTTGCCCAACTCGGGACCGTATTCGTACGCCCACTTGTTCACGTGAGGCAAGCTGGTCCAATTGCCATGCTCCGGCGGAGACGGCAGGGTCCACTCGAGGGTCGTCGCTTGCCACGGGTTTTCTCCGGCCTTTTTGCCGCGCAGTAGACTCCAGCAAAAGTTGACCAGGAACAGCAACTGGGAGGCAGTCAAGACAAATGCCGCGATCGTCACCAAGATTTGCAGGTTCTGCAATGGCTGCAGGAATTCATAGTCGGAAAACGAGTAGTACCGCCGCGGCATGCCGGCTAGGCCAATAAAGTGCTGAATGAGAAAAACACAGTAAAAAGAGACAATTGTCAGCCAAAAGTGGGCCTTGCCGAGGGACTCGTTCATCATGCGACCGAACATCTTGGGAAACCAGAAATAGACCGCTGCGAACATCCCAAATAATGTGACACCACCAATCATGAAGTGAAAGTGTCCGACTACAAAGTAAGTGTCATGCAGCTGAACGTCGGCGGTGGCGTTACCAAGAAATAGTCCGCCAAAACCACCGGTGCCGAAGAGAGCGATCACCCCGAGAGCAAACAGCATCGGAGTGCGCAATCGGATTGCTCCACCCCATAGGCTACCGATCATATTGACGCCGATAATTGCTGAAGGAATGGTAATCACCAGGGTCATGATGGTGAAGTATTCACCGGAGTAGGGGCTCATACCGCTGACGAACATGTGATGCCCCCAGACAATCATCGACAGTGCTCCAATTGCCAATAGGCAATACACTGTGATTCGGTATCCAAACACTGACTTACGGGTGAAGGCGGGGAAAATCTCGAACACCAACCCCAAGGCCGGGAGGATGAGAACGTAGACCTCGGGGTGACCCAGGAACCAAAATAAATGCTGCCACAGCAGCGGAGTGCCGCCGGTGTACTCCTGAAGTTGACCAGCAACCACAAGCCCTTTGGGCAAGAAGAAGCTGGTGCCGAGGTGACGATCGAACAACAGCATGATCGCGGCCGCAGTCAGCGGCGGAAATGCAAGCACTCCGACGACCGCCGAAACGAAATACGACCACGCTGTCAACGGCATCCTCATCAAGGACATGCCTGGTGCCCGCTGGGTGAGCACCGTAACGATGATATTGAGGCCACTCATAGTGAATGAAACAATGAACAACGCCATCGAAAGCAACCACAGCGTCTGCCCCATGCCCGATCCGGGTACTGCCGACGCGATTGCGCTCAACGGGGGATAGGCAGTCCAGCCGGAAGCAGCAGCACCTCCTTCGACGAAGAAGGACGCCAGCATCACCAGGGCGCTGGTGGCTGCAATCCAAAACGAAAGCATATTGAGAAACGGAAACGCCATGTCGCGAGCGCCCACATGTAATGGAACTAGGTAGTTACCAAACCCACTGACCAGCACGTAGGACATAAAGAAAAACACCATGATGGTGCCGTGCATAGTCACCAGGGAGATATAGAATTCCGGCGCCATATAACCACCGGCCATGCCGTTCGGAAACAACGCCGCCAATAGGCTTGATGGCCTCGTTGGCCACGCCAACTGCATCCGTATCAGCACCATCAATAATCCCCCAACCACGGCCATAAGGAAACCGGTGAGAATGTATTGGATGCCGATGATCTTATGGTCGATGCTGAATATGTAACGCCGCCAGAATCCAAGTTCTTCAGCCATTCTCTTGCTCCCCCTCCGGTTGCACTGGTACCTCTACTGCCGGGGTTTCAGGTTTCGAACCCCCCTCTCCACTCCACTCAGCGAACTCTTGCTCCGACAACACGTTAAAAAAGCCTCTCATCCGGTAGTGACCAAGGCCGCACAACTCGGTGCACGCCAATTCGTACTGCCCCTCTTTGGTTGGTACAAACCAGACGTCAATTGTCATCCCCGGCACCGCATCCTGCTTGACCCGAAGATGAGGTAAAAAGAAACTGTGAATCACGTCTTTGGCGCGCAACCTAACTCTGACAGGGCGATTCACCGGCACGTGAATCTGATTGATCGCCGTGCGGTCGTCTGCGCTGTAGGGATCCTCGGGATCGATGCCGATCGGGTTGGCCAATTTGATCAGGGTTGGGTCGGTGCGGCCCAACTCACCGTCCTCCCCCGGATAGCGAATGTTCCAGGCGAACTGCTCAGGTGTGACCTCCACCAACCAGGAATCTTCGGGAGGCGCAGTGGCGAAGTATTCCTTCCACGCTGGTAGGCCCACGGCGAGTACCCCCCCCTCGCCAACCACCACCATTATCAAAGCGAGAACGATCGACCAGCCCCGCTCCATCCTGGCGCTTGCCCGTCCGGGAGTGGCGGAGTCCGCCCTGCCGAAGCGGAAAACAAAATAGCCGAGGACAAAATGGCCGACCAAGAACATCAGTCCGGTCGCTACCAGCAGGAAAATCAAGGTTCGATCCATGCCTGCACCGTGACGCGACGCCAACTCTGGCAACCAGGTGCGAGAACCGAACAGAAAGGTCGCGACAGCCAAGCCAACGAACAACAACCCTACGAGAACAGGCTCAATACGACCCTGATGCCGGGGCGAGCTAGCTCCAGTCATGCTTCCTCCTTGTGGAAAGCGGATACCATATTGTTCCAGACAATAGCATGCAATTACCTTCTATTGTGATAATAGAAGCTCAGTTTCGTGCAGCCAGCTCTAGGGAGATCGCAGGAAACGGAGCCCTAGCGAAGTCCTAGCTTCGTTCTCCAAGTCTGATCTTCAACCGAGTTATGGCGCCAATAGTCCAGGAGAATCCGCTTATTGAGCTTTGCGCGGGTGGTGAGTTTTTGGGCGTTGGCTCCAAATTCCGACTTATAGGATTCTTCCCAGGATTCGATACGGTGAGGAAAGTCTTGTTCAAAGGTCCAGGTAATCGTGCGGTCCAATTCGGGGTAGTGCAGGCGATAGACGATCAAGCCAGCATTTTTCTCAACTAATGTCGCGATGGCTGATTGTTCAACCAGAGGCTTGTGGCTGAGACGCTGATAGAGGGTGCCGGGAACGATCTCGATTTCGCCGGTGGGAAGGTTGATCGGCGCCAAGCGAATCAAGGACCAGATGCCATCCTCAAGCAAGACCGAGCCAAGCTCGAGTTGTTGGTCGCCTTCAGATTCAAAGTAGGAACGAAGCTCGGCGGTGTAGCCACTGTCACCGGCGTTGAGTTGGGTGAAGGTGTGCCCGCACCATTCCTGCGACGAAGTGGTGATCTTTAGCACCTTCCACGGGTGGTCGCGGGGAATCGGGGTGAAAGTCGACATCATCATTGAATATGGGTAGATACCAGTGTTGAACTTCTTGGTTAGATTGAGTTTCAAGACGTTGACCGCGTCGTCGCCGGATTCATCGGGGCGGTCGAGCTTGACCTGTTTGGCCTGAGAGAAGGGTTCAGAGACAAAGATCAGTACCGCCTCACCCTGGCGAATTTCACCGTAGCGCGCCTGTTCCAGCTGGTAGCTGGTGATCTCGGCTTTGCCCTGGTACCAATAGTCACCGAAGTTGCCTGATTCTTGGGTAGCCGCTGCAGCGGGACCCAACAGAGCAATCATCAGCAGCGCTAGCGGCCAAAGAGTGGCTGATTGTTGTTTGAAGGAATTGATGGTCAGTCCGGTCATTGGATGCTCCTGGTCGTTCTCCTTGACAAGAATACGGGATCGCGACGGGTGAAGCCTGCGACCTCGACTGCTACCATCCGCAAGCGCGTATGCCCGTTTCGCCTGTCGGCTAGTTCTCAAGTGAGCGGTTTCTCTAACAGGAGTCTGTAATGCTGTCGATACCATCTCGCCTCTGCCGCACTTTTGCCCTGATCGGTGCTGTTTTGATGCTGTTTTCGGCGCCTGCTGTTGCTGGCAAGAAACCGACAAAAACTCAGGCCGAAGAAAAGAAAAAGGACCTACCAACGGTTGAAACCAAGACCAAGGATCTGGGTAAGAAGGAGGGGTTTGTCACCCTACATCTCGATCGACAGAAAGGTCAGGTGTGGATGGAGGTGCCGGCGCCCAATGAAGACGGTGAGGCATTTCGGTTTATTTACCTGGAAGGTCTGGCGACCGGGCTGGGTTCTAATCCGGTCGGATTGGATCGGGGTCAGATTAGCGATTCCAAGCTGATTGCACTGCGCAGGGTTGGTGAGAAAGTCCTGTTCGAGCAGCCCAACTTGGCTTTCCGGGCCCTGTCGGACAACGCGGATGAGCGCCAAGCGGTTGCTCAGTCTTTTGCCCCGTCGGTTATCTGGGCGGCCAAGATCGAAGCTTTGGATGCAGATGGTAGAAGTCTCATTGATTTGTCTCCCTTCTTGCTGAGAGACGCGCACAAGGTGGTGCGCACATTGGAAGTGGGTGAGCACGGCAGCTTTGCTCTAGATGCCGCGCGTAGCGCCATTGATTTGGGTGCCACTCTGGCCTTTCCTGACAATGTCGAGCTAGAAGCCGTGCTGACCTACTCCAGTAGCAAACCCGGAGAGCAGGTTGCGCGAACGGCGCCCACCGGAGATTCCTTCACCGTGGTGCAGCACCATTCCTTCGTGCGTTTGCCGGATGATGGTTACCAGACTCGTGAGTTTGATCCCCGGATGCCGTCCTATGGCTTGACCTTTCAAGATTATGCTGTGCCGCTCGATCAGCCGATTCGTCGCTCGTGGATCTACCGTCATCGGTTGGAGAAAACCGACCCTTCGGCAGAGAGATCCACGGTCAAGGAACCGATCGTCTACTACTTGGATCCGGGAGCTCCAGAGCCGGTGCGATCGGCCCTGCTGGACGGTGCCCGATGGTGGGCGGATGCCTTTGATGCCGCCGGTTTGATCGATGCCTACCGTGTCGAGCTGCTCCCTGATGATGTTCATCCCTTGGATGTCCGTTACAACGTGATCCAGTGGGTGCATCGATCCACCAGAGGTTGGTCTTACGGGACGCCGTTGGCAGACCCGCGGACCGGTGAGATCATCAAAGGACACGTCAACTTGGGGTCATTGCGGGTGCGTCAGGATATTTTGCTGTTTGAGGGTCTCGCTGGAGTCGAGAAAACCGGCACCGGGGCTGCTGACGATCCAGTGGAATTGGCATTGGCCCGTATCCGCCAGTTGGCAGCCCATGAAGTGGGTCATACCTTGGGATTTGCCCATAATTTTGCCGCCAGCACCTACGACGATCGCGCATCGGTGATGGACTACCCGACTCCACTGATTGGCATCCACGAGGATGGCAGCTTTGATTTCTCCAATGCGTATGGTGTGGGGGTCGGCACCTGGGACACGTTGGGCGTCCGCTTTGCCTATAGCCAGTTTGCTGCGGAAGTCGACGAAATCGCGGTGCTTGCCGAGATCGTGCAAGAGGGTCTAGATCGCGAGATGTTGTTTCTTTCCGACGCCGATGCTCGACCCCCAGGGGCTTCCGATCCGCGAGCCAATTTGTGGGACAACGGCAGCGATCCGGTCGAGGAACTAGAGCACGTCCTCGCGGTACGGCGGCAAGCGCTGGACCGCTTCGGCGAGCACAACCTTGCTGCTGGGAAACCGGTGGCACTACTGCAAGAGGTGCTGGCCCCGGTCTATTTTCACCATCGGTTTCAACTCGAGGCGGCTGCCAAGGTGATTGGTGGCATGGAATACAGCTACGCGCTACCGGGCGATGGGCAACTCCCGACACAGCCGATTTCTGGCGAACAGCAGCGTCGGGCTCTTGAGGCACTGATGAGCGCGCTGGACACCAGTCAACTCGATCTGCCTGAGTCGGTGCTGGAGTTGCTAGCCCCGCGTCCGTTTGGCTACGGCTCGAATCGTGAGTTGTTCAATTCTGGAACCTCTCCGGCGTTTGACTCTCTGGGCGCAGCAGCAACCGTTGCCGGATCGATCGCCGACCATGTGATTCAACCAGAGCGCTTGGCTCGCTTGATCGACTTGCATCGCAGAGACCCATCGCTGCCCTCGGTTGACGAAGTTCTAGGCTTGCTGGCTGAGACAGTTTTCGCCTCGGTTGCAGACGAAGCCAGTCGCACCGGTGCAATTCGCCAGAGTGTGGCTCGCTCGGTTGCTGAGCGGTTGATCGCAAGGGCCTCCGATCCCAAGCTCAGCCCAGAAGTCCGCACATGGTTGGAATGGACACTTCGCTCGGCGGTCTCACATCTAGAGAGAGGTGCACCGGGTACGTCTCGTCAGGGACTCATTGCCGACATCGAGCGCTTCCTGGACCGCGATCATCAATTCCCTGCGCCAAACTGGACTCCAGAAGAGTTGCCCCCAGGTAGTCCGATTGGGCAGGCAATGTGGGGATGCGGTTTTCAACCGCTCCCAATACCCTGAGGCTGGGGCGCACCGGGTAGGATCGCAGGTAACAACCGGAGGGTCTATGCGCAATTCAATTCGATTTCTTCTGACGTTCCTTTTTTGCTTGTCGGGAATCAGCAGAGCCGCCGCCGATCCGGTCTTTGAGGACCATTTCACCGGCTCCACCCTACGCTTCGACTACTACCATTCTGGTATTTCTGAGGAGGAGCACATCAGCCTTGATCGCTTCCGGCTGGAAGGGGAGTGGCCGGGTCGTCGGGCGACGTTGCTGGATACCAACAATCTGGGTAAGTACCTGTTCGTGGTGGTCGACCCGCAAACTCATCTGCCCATCTACTCGCAGGCGTTCTCGTCGATTTACGGCGAGTGGGAGACCACCGGGGAGGCCCGGCGAGGCGTCTGGCGCAGCCTGCACGAGTCGCAACGCTTTCCCGAACCCAAGCATCCGGTGCAGGTGGTGTTGAAGAAGCGCCACCACGATGGAACCTTTCGCGAAATCTACTCGACGCTGATTGATCCCCAGCATCGATCAGTCGATCGCTCTGCGATTTCCGACAAGAACGAAGTGTGGGCGGTGTTTGACAATGGCAGCCCCTCGGAGAAGGTCGATTTGCTGATCTTGGGCGATGGCTATTCGGCTCTGGAGATGGATTCATATCACTCGGATGCTCGCGAGGCGGCTGAGTTGTTGTTCGCCCATCCACCTTTTTCTGGGCGCAAAACGGACTTCAACGTCTGGGCGATTGATGTGCCTTCTGAGGAGTCGGGAATCTCTCGACCGCGTTCTCAAATGTGGCGCGCGTCGCCGTTGGGAATGTCGTACAACAGCTTCGATTCCGAGCGCTACGTCTTAACGATGGAGAATCGACGTTTGCGCGAGATTGCCGCTCAAGCTCCTTACGACGCGCTGATCCTGATCGCCAACAGTGAGAAGTATGGAGGTGGTGGAATCTACAACCTGTATTCCACAGCGGCGGCCAAGAGCCAGCAATACGGCTACTTGGTGGTACACGAGTTTGGCCATGCTTTCGCGGGTTTGGCCGATGAGTACTACACCTCGCAGGTTTCTTACGAGAACTTCAACCCGCCCGGAGTTGAACCCTGGGAGCCCAACATCACCGCGCTCCTCGATCCCGGTGAGGTCAAGTGGAGCCATCTGGTTTCCTTGGAGACTCCATTGCCGACGCCGTGGGATCAAGATACCTACGACTCAATGATGGCGGACTTCCAGAAAGAGAGAGGCAAGCTGCGTGCGTCCGGGGCTTCGGAGGAGGTGATGGAGGAGTATTTCGCGCGAGTCAAAGAGGCAACCATCCAGCACCTCACCTCGGAGCCACACTTTGGCGAGGTAGGCGCTTTTGAGGGCGGCGGCTATGAGGCCAAGGGCATCTATCGGCCGCAGGCAGACTGCATCATGTTTACTCGCAACCCAGACCACTTTTGTGGTGTCTGCTCTGAAGCGATTGAGAGGGTGATCGACAGTTATCTGCCGGAGAGACTCGATGAGTGATGCCGAACGGATCCGTACCGCGTTTGCTCGCAACCGGAGGGCGATTGAGCTGAGGCCGAGGTTGGGCCAAGGCACTGCGGTGACTCGAGCCCGAATGGTCGACGGGTTGACCTGTGAAGTGACCGAAGGCGATTGGAGCTTCAAGGTCGATATCGGCGAGAAAGCCGGGGGTAATAACCAAGGACCCAACCCCGGGGTGTTCGGGCGCGGGGCTTTGGCAACCTGCCTGTCGATTACCTACCTGCGCTGGGCAGCGTTCAAAGAAATTCCTACCGATGCACTTGAAGTAGAAGTCCAGGCTGACTACGACGCCCGCGGTGAGTTGGGCTTGGATAGCAGTATCACTCCTGCCTACAGCGAAGTGCGCTACACCGTGGCGATTGAGTCTCCGTCGAGCGAACAAGCAGTCCGTGCGATGGTCAACGAGGCGGACGAAATCTGCTCCTACCTCAAAGTGTTTGCTGAGCCGATGGCGGTCAAGAGAACCGTGCGGTTCATTTCTTCAGCCGACCCGGTGAGCTAGCGATGCAACCGAAACTGCAGCGCGGCGTATCCAGCGCTACGGATGGGACAAGGCCGCTGCAGACTACGAACCATTTTGGGGCGAGCAGCTACGCCCAGCACAGGACTCCCTGATCGAGATGGCCACCTTGAACGCTGGAGAGCGGGTGATCGACATTGCATGCGGTACCGGCTTGGTGACCCTGAGGGCAGCTCGGGCGGTTGGGGCCCAGGGTCATGTGTTGGCTACCGATTTGTCTCAAGAAATGGTGGTCACTACCCAAGCCTTGGCTCAAGAACATGACCTAGCCCAGATCAAGACACTTCGATGCGGTGCTGAAGAGTTGGAGTGCGAAGACCAATCGGTGGATGTAGCACTGTGCGCCTTGGGCCTTATGTACGTCCCCCTACCATTGGAAGCGCTGCAGGAAATGGCGCGTGTCCTGGTTCCCGGTGGGCGTGCGGTGGCTGCGGTGTGGGGCGAGCGGAGTGCCTGTGGCTGGGCCGAGATCTTCCCGATCGTCGACGTCCGGGTCAAAAGCGAAGTCTGTCCGATGTTTTTTCAACTGGGTTCACCCGGCGCCCTGGAAACCGTCTTCGGCATGGCGGGTTTTGTCGACATCGAGGCCCAACGGATCTCCACCCTGCTGCACTACGACAATCAGGAGCAGGCGCTAGATGCTGCTTTTGTCGGTGGGCCGGTGGCTATGGCCTATTCTCGATTCGATCAAACGACACGCGTCGAAGCCCATACTGAATACTTGGAATCCATCGCGTCTTTCTGGGTTGGTAAGGGCTACCAGATACCGGGAGAGTTTGTGATTGTTAATGGAAAAAAGCCGGAACTTTCCCAGAGTTAGTTCTCTTTCTGCTTTTGACGGCAATTGGTGGGATGTATTCAAAGCTAGCCGGTGTGGTTTGCTGATAACAGAGTTCGGATTTTTCAACTTGCATCTCGACATCGAAAACGTGATTGCTATCACGTCGTCGCTGGCGGCTCACGTCCACAACGCACTAGGAGGTCCACAATGATGAATCGAACTCTCCTTTTATCTTCGTTTGTGTTCTCGCGGTTATCACGAGTCCAACCATCTGCGCCGCTGAGGCTCTCACTCTCGATATTGCATCCTTGTTGGACTAGGAACTCTTTATGGATGTAGGGGGTTGTCTTGTCTCAGCCGAAGAGGTTCCCGATCCGCAACCGGTTAGCTGTTGGGATGATTGCGATGCAGTACCGGTGGTTTGTGAGGATGCATGCCGAGCGCGCAATTCCCGTTTCTCTGTAATAGGTCAGTGCGCGAACGCGTGGCAGAGTTGTACGGCGGGTGTTGGCGGCAGTCATCTTGTGGCTTGCCTTGGCACAATCGTCCGCGGGCTATCGAAACAATCCGATGCCCTTTTTCTGTCAGCATTAGTGTAGCTAGGAAACGAGCGGCAATGCTTTGGAGGTGTTGGCCGCACTGGTTTCATACGACAGAGTATCCATCGGGCAGACTGTGACACAGATCCCGCAGCCGATGCAGGAGGAGGTCTCATTGTCGAGCTTTTCCTGTTTCATCGCGTATTGCATGACGTCGATTCCAACCTGGCAATAGCGCGAGCATTCGTTGCAAGAGATGCACTTATCGTCGGCGACGATGGCGAATCGAGACCAACCAAATTTAGCGAAGAAGGCCGATTGGAACTGCATCATTTTCGCCAGGGGACACCAGTAACGACACCAAACCTTGCCACCAAGAAACGGATACAGCGTTACTGGCAGGATGCCGACCAGCCAGACATCAGCAACAATCCGATACAGGTAAGCGGCAACATCCCCGGTCTTCCACATCCCTGTGATGTCTCGTGTGAGCAGAATTGCGGTGGCCACCACTGCGAACAACAAAACCACATTGGCCATTTCTTCCAATTTGATTGACAAGCGACCCTTGGGCGCCAAGTGGCGCCATCGATCACCGAAGGTTTCAGCCAATCCGCCACAACCACAAATCCAGGAGCAGTAGCGCTTGCCCTGAAATAGCACCAAGATTGGAATCAAAATGAAGGTCAGTACAGCTCCCCAGATCACCCAGATCTGATGTGGGTCATACAGCCAAGTATAGAAAAACAGCGGCCAGGCGTAGACGATTCCGTACGACCGCCAGGCTTGATCGGCAAACTGCGGGTCGGTGGCGAGTTTTTCACCAACCCACTGATACTGCACCGCCCAGCGAAACAAGAACTCCGGAATCAAGAAGAAAAACAACCACTGAAAACTAATCAAGCTGGTATAGCGCCAAATCTGGAAGCGGTCTTTGCGATCGAATCCCCAGCGTTTCATTGCTTGGACACCAAACACGGTCATTAACGCGGTGTACAAGACCGTGTACCAAAAGGCCCACGGTCGGTCGAAAAAGGACATCGCTTGATAGCCCCAGTTTCGATATGGCCAGAATTCCTCGCCGGCGCCGGCCTTGATCCCGTAGACCGAATACCAAGTAAAGAATGACACTCCCAACCAAGCCCAGCGGTTACCTTTGGACCCGCTGACAACCAAATATGCCAAAGCAGCGATTGCCATCGCGGCTCCCATCCAGGGCGTCAGCGTGGCAGCCCCGCCCAACAGCCCCAATCCATCGCCACCGCGACTGGCCCCGTAAAGCGCCACGCCTAAGAAGGTGATCACAGTTGCCGCCAGCGCAGTCCATGGGGATCCGGTCCACTCGTTTTCCAGACGAAGGCCGAGTGCTTTGAGAAAACCCACCGGCAACTCGGACCCGATGAGGACAAAAATTTGGTCAGTGGGTATCTGACGAATCTCCTGGTGCCCGCCATGGTCGATTTCCGCGGTAGCAATGACGGCAAACTCTCCAGATTGCTCAAACTCGGTGACCGTGGAGTGAAAGAGAATTTCCACCTGTCCGCCGGCGATTGCCTGGTCTAACTTCTTACGATTGTCTTTGAAGACCCGTCCGAATTCTCCTCCCCGGTAGGACAGAACAACGTCATTGTTCTCGCTGAGCGTGATGGCGGCTTCAACCGCCGAGTTGCCTCCGCCGACCACAAGGACGTTTTTGCCCTGGGTTTTCTTTGGCGAGTACAGTCGGTGATGAACGTTGCTGGACTGTTCTCCAGTTACCCCTAGCTTGCGAGGGTTGCCCCGCTGTCCGGTGGCCAAGATCACCCGCCGAGCACGGTAGGTTCGATGACCAGTGCCTACATTGAGCCAGTGCTTGGTTGGTTCGACCGACTCGACCGCTTGGTTCTCGTGAATTGCCAAACCGTGCTGGTCAATGACTTCACGCCACCGCTCAAGAAGTTGCTCTTTGGTTGATTCTTCAAACCACAGGTCGCTGCGGCTGGGGCGGTCGTTAGGTTCAGCATAGATCCACTTCCCTTCGGGGAAGCTCTCGATGGTGTTGGCGATCTGTTCCTTCTCTAAAACTAGGCAACTGAGGCCCTTTTCTTTGGCTCGCAGCGCTGCGGCAATCCCAGCCGCTCCTGCCCCGATCACCAACACATCAAAGACTTCGCCTTCCACAACTACATTTTCTGAGCCGAGGTCTTTGGCGATCAGGTCGACGACCTCCACCGCTTGATCCATCGCCAACTTGATCACCGGGGCGCCAGCGAGGTCGCCGACTACGTACAGCCCATGAACCGTGGACTGGCGGTTGTTGTCTAGCTGTGGACGGGGGGTTGGTCCGGAGCCGCTGGCGAGTATTTCTCTGATCACGATTCCTCAGCTTGGAAGTATCGAACTAGCACTAGGCGGATGCAAGCTCTCCGGCAACTCAAATTCTCGCTCGCACCCTTGCTACGGGTCGGCATCCCCGCTGGTCTCACGAAAGTTCTGGCTAGGGCGAAACGAAGTTTCAAGATGTGATGGCGATGGTAGTTGATAAAGAGCGATCAGGATAAACTTGTCTACGTTCCAACCGGAGGCAGGATCTTTGGACCTGGCATCGATTGCTCGAAGCGGAGCTTCTCAGTGGCCCAATCGTGTCGCCTTGCGTGCGGCATCGGGAGATCTGACGTTTGGCGAGTTGGATCGCTTTTCGGATCGGTTGGCTAGTGGGCTGATTGGGCGGGGGATTAAGGCGGGGGACAACGTCGCACTGATGTGCCCCAATTTGCCGATATTTCCGATTGCCTATTTTGGCATCTTGAAAGCGGGGGCGGTGGTAGTACCGCTGAACATCTTGCTCAAGCGTCGAGAGGTTGCTTACCATCTGCAAGATTCTGAGGCACGAGCCCTGTTGTGTTTCTCCGGTACTCAAGAATTGCCGATGGGGATCGAGGCAACTGCCGGGTTTGATCAGGTAGATCAGTGTGCCTCATTGGTCGGTATCGGTAGTCGCGATCCGTTTCCGCAAGGCACGCCTTTGATTGATGAGTTGATCTCTGCGGCCGGCACTGTTGAGTACCCGAAGATCGATCCTCAGGATACCGCGGTCATTCTCTACACTTCAGGGACCACGGGGAGACCCAAGGGCGCTGAGCTGAGCCACCGCAATCTGCTGAGCAACGCTGAGGCGACCGCCTCAATGTGTCGTTTCACCACCCAGGATGTGGTCTACGTACCGTTGCCGCTATTTCATTCGTTTGGTCAGTCGGTGTTGATGAATGGCGGGCTGGTGTCTGGGGCGGCACTGGTTCTTGAGGCTCGGTTCGAGCCCCAAGCGGCAATCGACGCTATGTGCCGATATCAAGTCACGGTTTTCGCCGGAGTTCCGACAATGTACTGGGGGCTGTTGCAGACGCCAACGGACCCATCCAAAGATCAAGTGTTGCGCGCCGGCCTACGGTTGTGTCTCTCGGGTGGCGCTTCGTTACCGCTAGCTGTGCTCAGGGAATTCGAAGAGCGCTTTGAAGTTCCGATTTTGGAGGGGTACGGACTCTCGGAGACAGCTCCAGTGGCCAGCTTCAATCACCTCGACAAAGAGAGGAAGCCGGGCAGCGTCGGAACACCGATCGCTGGGGTTGAGATGCAGATCGTGGACGACAAGGGCCAACCAGTGAGCGATGAGAAGATCGGAGAAATCGTGATTCGCGGCCCCAATGTGATGAAGGGTTACTATCGGCGGCCAACAGACAACGCCAAAGCGCTACGCGGTGGATGGTTTCACACTGGCGACGTGGGTCGGATGGACCGAGACGGTTATTTTTATATCGTCGACCGAACCAAAGACATGATCATCCGCGGGGGATTCAATGTTTATCCGCGCGAGATCGAGGAAGTCCTGTTGGAGCACCCAGAGGTGTCATTGGCAGCGGTCATCGGGGTTCCTGATCCGCGCTTGGGGGAGGAGATCGTAGCTTTTGTGGTGGCCAAGAGCGGCGTCGCCAAGAACGGTTACACCGTGAAGCCAAGTCAACTTATTGCCTGGTGCCGAGATCGACTGGCGGTCTACAAGTATCCTCGCCGGGTGGAAGTTAGAGATGAATTGCCGCTGAGCGCCACCGGCAAAATCTTGAAGCGCGCGCTGCGAGCAGAAATGAATGCGGTTGAGGCGTCGTTGCGTTGAGCCAAGCGGCTAGCGACCGGTGATTTTCTCCAAGCCACTCATGTATGGCTGCAAGACCGCTGGAACTGCGATTGACCCGTCTGCTTGCTGGTAGTTTTCAAGGATTCCAACGACTGTGCGCCCGACTGCCAAACCAGAACCATTCAAGGTATGTGCGAAGCGGTTGTTGCCATCTTGATCTCGGTAGCGAATGCCCGCCCTACGCGCCTGAAAGGCCTCGCAGTTACTGCACGAGGAAATCTCCCGAAAGGCGTTTTGTCCCGGTAACCAGACTTCCAGGTCGTAGGTCTTGGCGGCGGAAAATCCGGTGTCACCAGTGGACAGGGTCACCACCCGATAAGGGAGATCTAAACGTTGCAGGATGGACTCCGCGTGGGAGGTCAATGTCTCGTGCATCGCGTAGCTCGATTCCGCGTCAGTGATCGCGACCAGCTCCACCTTGTTGAACTGATGCAGACGAATCAGCCCGCGAACGTCTTTGCCATAGGAGCCCGCTTCGGCCCGAAAGCACGGGGTGTAGGCGGTGTAGCGGATCGGCAGGTCGGCTTGATCCAGAACCTCTCTAGCGTGCAGGTTGGTAAGCGGGACTTCCGCCGTCGGCACTAGATGAAAACGCCCGCCATCGATATGAAACAAGTCCTCGCCAAACTTTGGCAATTGGCCGGTGCCGACCAAGGCCTCGCTGTTTACCATGAACGGTGGGATAACTTCGGTATAGCCGTGTTCCTGGGTTTGGACATCGAGCATGAACTGAATCAAGGCTCGCTCCAGAAGCGCACCAGCCCCCATGTAGACCACGAAGCGGGCACCGGAAATTTTGGCGGCGCGCTCGAAATCCAGAATCCCCAATTGGGTGCCTAAGTCCCAGTGCGCCTGAGCCTCGAACGCCATCTGAGTCGGATCGCCAACGGTTCGTTCCACTCGATTGTCGGATTCGTCAACCCCGATAGGAACACTGTCGTGGATCAGATTGGGGAAAGAAAGCTCGGTGTCGTCTAAAGTGGCGGTGAGGTCATTGAGTTTCTCTTCGATCGTCGAGATTTTTTTCTTAAGCGCTCCTACCTCGGCAATCTCTGATTCTGCGTCTTGCCCCTGCTGTTTGCGGAGTCCAATTGCCTTGCTGGCGGCATTTCTCTGTTGTTTGGCTTCTTCAACCTGCACCAAGAGTTGTCGTCGCTGGCGATCTTGATCGATCCATTGATCCAAGAGTTCCAGATCGAATCCTCGTGCACGGAGACCTTGTCGCAGTTGGTCATTGTTGGCGCGGAGGTGGTCGCGATCGAGCATAGTTACAGCCAATCCAGAGAAAGAGTTCAGGGGACCGTCTGCGAGATGGTCCAGGAGTCAGTTTAGCAGTCGAAGGGGTGGTGTTTTCCGATGAGATTCCCGCTATTCCCGCTCTTCGAGCAGCTGCGTGGCGGTGGCTAGTGCACGCTGCATCGGTGCGAAGTCTGCGACGCCTTTTCCCGCGATGTCATAGGCGGTGCCGTGGTCAACGGAAACCCGAACATAGGGTAATCCCAGAGTCCAATTGACACCATTTCCAAAGCCGATGGTTTTGACCGCGATCAACCCTTGGTCGTGATACAACGCATAGACCCAATCGAACTCGCCGCTTCGAGCTCTGGCAAATAGCGAGTCCGGGCTGTGCGGGCCCGAGACATTGATTCCGAGTTCTGCCGCCTGTTGCACCGCTGGCGCCACGATTTCCTGATCCTCCAGCCCCAATAGCCCTTGTTCTCCGGCATGGGGATTGACCCCGGCAACAGCGATTCGTGACTTGGGTCGATGGCGGTCTAAGCACCGCAGTCCCCGGACGATGGATTCTGTGGTGATCAAGTCGATCGCTTGACGCAGGGGCAAGTGCACGCTGTGTAGCACAACGTTGAGGTCTTCGGCGAGAAACGCCATTAGGTAGTCCTCGCCGTAGCCCTCCAAACCAGCTGCTTGGGCGAGGTAGTCGGTATGTCCACGAAAGTCGGGGTCAAGCGCTTCGGCGATCGCAACTTTGGAGACCGGCGCGGTAACGATTCCGTCAACCACTCCAGAAAGCGCCCAGGTAGAAGCCGAGTGAATTGCTCGCAAAGCGCTGGTCGCTCCAGCAGGCGAAGGCACCCCGGGCAACATTGCCGAGTCGGAGGTGGAAGTATTTGGTTCGACAGCGCCCAGATTAGAGGTCGCTAGGTCGGAAGTGCCCACATCAAAGGCACCGATCTGACCCGGTTCGATCACCGCACTAGGATTGGCCAACCACTGCAGGCGACGCCACGACCACTCAGGGTTGCGTTGTCGCCAGAAATCAACGACCGAGCGTTCCGTCACCAGTAGCAGCCGGGTTTTCGACTGATTGGCAAACGCTGCTTGTAGGGCGACCTCTGGGCCTACTCCGGCTGGGTCTCCGTGGGTGATCGCGATTAGCGGGTGCGCTGGCGGTTTCGTTTCCGTTCCTCTTCCTTGAACATGTAGCGGATGTTTTTCTTGAATAGAATGAGATTTGGTGCGTTGGTGCGGTTCAGTTTGAGCGAGTTTTTGTCGTACCACTCGATCGATCCGACCAACTCCTCGCCACCATCGAGAACTAACACCATGGGAGTCTGAGCAGACATCTGCTTGAGGTAGTAGAACTCTTCAGCGTTGGTTTGCTCTGGAGGTGCTTGCTTACGGCGTACCGAGCGTCCAGCATCGCGCCGTATTTCGGAGGTGTCGGGTCTTATGAGTTTTCTAGTTGCCATAGGATATCCCCACTCTAACTACGCGGTAGCGCCGATTCCCTTCTTGGTCGACGGGTACTGATCGTTCTCGTGCGATAAACAGCACAAGAGCCGGCCACACTGGCCGGATATTTTGGATGGGTTGAGACTGAGCCCTTGTCTTTTTGCCATGCGTATCGAGATCGGTCGAAAACCCTTCATCCACGACGAGCAGCACAAGGTCCGACCACAGGTTCCAATCCCCCCGACTAGCTTGGCCTCGTCCCGTGGTCCTAATTGTTGCATATGAACGCGTAACTTGAAGCGTTCTACAATTCTTGACACGAGTGCGCGAAAATCGACCCGCTCATCCGAAGTGAAATAAAGGGTCCCCATTTTGCCTACCAGGTCGCACTCGACCTTGGAGACCTTCATGTCCAGTTTAAGAATGCGCACCTGTTCGCGCGCATAACGGCGAATGGTGTCTTCGCTGTTGAGTTGGCGATCGTAGGCTGACTGATCTTCTGAGGTGGTGGCCCGAAGAATTGGGCGGGCGGAAGATTTTTGGCATGGCTTGAACACCGGCATGGGTGACTGTTCGACGGTGCCACAGGCCTGGCTGGTTCCCAAGTCGACAATCACCCTGGAGCCTTGATCGTAGATTTCTTCACCGCTGGAGCAAAGGGTCAGCTGGGGCTCGTCGCGAAAACGCACGCCGACAAAGGCGTTTTCCAGCGCCGTTGAACTACCGACAAACGAGCATCCGCTGCAACCACCCATCTATGTTGTCCCCCTCAGGCTTCCCGCGCCCAATCGGTTTGTCATCAAGAAACACGAACCTAAGGAATTGTTCCGCACCCCTGGACAGGCGTCAAGCAAGCTAGTTGCGATCGCCTTCGGTCCAATTGGCAAGGGTTAACTATTTGCTGACCCGAGCTCCTAGGTCACTTCGGTAATGTTTTCCGTCAAATTGAATTAGCTCGGCGCCTCGATAGGCTTGGTCCAAGGCCTGGTGGGTATCCGATCCGGTGGCACAGACGTTGAGAACGCGTCCACCGGCTGTTTGAAGACACTGCTGATCCAGACGGGTGCCGGCGTGAAAAACGACAGCTCCAGTTTCACGAGCCTCGGCCAAGCCAACGATAGGGTCCCCGGATCGCGGGCTGTCGGGGTATCCGTGGGCGGCGAGAACCACGCAGCCAGCGGCATCGGTCGAAAACTGGGTGCTGGTGGGGTCCAAGTTACCGGACGCAGCCGCAGACAAGACCTCACCGAGATCCCCAACCATGCGTAAGAGCAAAGGCTGCGCTTCTGGGTCACCGAGCCGGACGTTGAACTCCAGTACCTTGGGGCCGTTGTCGGTGAGAATTAGGCCCGCGTAGAGAAACCCGCGAAACGGAGATCCGGCGTCGATCATGGCTGCCAACACGGGTTGCATGACTTGATCCATAATTAGGTGACTTTGACTCTCGGACAGGAATCCGTCGGGACTGTGAGCCCCCATACCGCCAGTGTTGGGGCCTAAATCGCCCTCTCCGACTCGCTTGTAATCCTTGCTTGTGGCCCATGGCACGGCCCGAGTTCCGTCACAAAGTGCGATAAACGACACTTCCTCGCCGGTTAAGAATTCCTCAACCACCACCTGGTTGGCGGCGGCTCCGAATCGATTCTCGGAGAAGAACATCTTAACGGTAGAGGTCAGATCTCCTGGGTTCTCGACGATGACCACCCCTTTACCGGCTGCCAGGCCGTCAGCTTTGATCACCACCGGGAAGCCGAACTCAGCAACCGCTGAACGCACTCCGGCTTCGCTGCTCTCGACCCGGTAGTTCGCGGTGGGGATTTGAATCTGTTGCATGAATTTCTTGGCGAAGGCTTTGCTACCTTCCAGTCTTGCGGCCTTGGCGACCGGACCACACGTCAATCGACCGGCGGCTTGAAGACGGTCGACCAGTCCGTCGACCAGCAAAGCCTCGGGGCCGATCACTGTCAGATCGATATCCAGCTCTTCGACCGCGGCGACGATTTCGGCGATCGTGCGAGCTTCCAGATTGGTCCCAACTTCCGCGGTCCCGGGATTGCCGGGGGTGGAGTAAACGTGCTGCACCGAGGCGCTTTGCGCCAGTCGCCACGCCAGGGCGTGTTCCCGTCCACCACTGCCCACCACCAAGGTTTTCATTTGCGTTCTCCGAACACATCGAGAGTGGTCACCGCCATGACCTTGACGATGTCGTCCACCGAGCATCCTCGGGAAAGGTCGTGCATCGGCTTGGCTAGTCCCATCAGCAAGGGGCCCACCGCGCGGACTCCGGCCATTCTCTGCACCAGCTTGTAGCCAATGTTTCCGGCATCTAGGTCGGGGAAGATCAAGACGTTAGCCTTTCCCTTGAGGGGGCTCTTGGGAGCCTTGCTGGCTGCGATCTCGGGAACGATTGCCGCGTCTAGTTGCAGTTCTCCATCAAAGACAAAGTCGACTGACTGTTTGCGCAACAGTTCAACCGCCGCTTGAACCTTGTCTACTTTGGGGTGGTTGGCGCTGCCGTGACTGGAAAACGACAGCAGAGCGACCACCGGATCTTGTTTGAGGTAACGGCGGCAGGCGTTGGCGGCCAAACGAGCGATCTGGGCCAGCTGCTCAGGATTGGGGTCTGGCACCACTGCGGCGTCGGCGAAAATCCAGCTCTGGTCTTCCTGCAGCATCCAGAAGCAGGAACTCAAGGTTGAATTCCCGGTCTTCAACCCAACTGCGGTGAGCGCTGCTCGCACGGTTTCTCCGGAGGTGTATTGCGCGCCCATGATTGCGCCGTCCGCCAACCCGAGGGCCACTGCCGACGCAGCAGAGTAGGACGGAATAACCGCCATTTCGGCCGCTTTGTCCGGGCTCTTACCACGTGCTTGGAGTCGGTCCTGAAGATGGGCGGTCACTTGCTCCCTCGCCCGCTCAATCCGATCGACAGTCCACAAGAGCGGTTGACAGAATCCCAGATCGGCAGCGACCTTGGCCGCTTGCTGGATCCGTTCGTCGTCGCACTCCGGAAGCAGTAGCGACGGTTGTCCCTGAGTGCTCTCAGTAACTCGTTCAATCGGTGTTTTTGCGTCCATCATTGCGCTAGCTCTGTTGGTGAACCACCTGCCCACCCTTGATTACGGTGCCGACCGGGTTGATCCCAAAGTGGTAGGCCAAGTGAAATACATTGGGTGCCTCAAGAATCAACAGGTCAGCTCGCTTGCCGACTTCCACGCTGCCGACCTCTGCTCCCAGTCCCAAGCTACAAGCGGCGTTGAGGGTGGTGGCGGTCAGAGCCTCTTCTACTGTTAACCCCATTTCCAGCACTGCGAGGGTGATCACGCCGGGGATCGACTCGGTATTGGAAGAGCCTGGATTACAGTCGGTGGCCAGGGCTACCGGCACCCCGGCGTCAATCAGCCGGCGGGCGGGGGCGTAGCGATGCTTCATTAAAAAGAAGCTGGTTCCGGGTAGCAAGACCGCGGTGACCCCAGACTCTGCCAGCTGGGCGATGCCTTGATCGGAAACGGCGATCAAGTGATCGGCAGAGGCGGCTCCAAGCTGTGCAGCGACGCGGGCACCGCCGGAGTCGACAAATTCGTCGGCGTGCAATCGTGGTTTCAAGCCGTGCTCGACCCCAGCTTCCAGCACTTGCAGAGATTGCTCGGCGGTGAACACTCCGTGCTCGCAGAAGACATCGCAATATTGAGCCAGACCGCTGGCCGCCACCGCCGGAACGGTTTCGTTGGTTACCAGGTCGACATATTCTTGGGGCCGGTCACGAAACTCGGGTGGAACTTCGTGAGCCGCCATCAAGGTTGGAACTAGGTCCAGGGGTTGGCTGTCGCTGGCGACCCGGATCGCGTCCAGTTGTTTGAGTTCATCTGTAGTGGTGAGTCCGTACCCAGATTTGGCCTCAGCGGTGGTGGTGCCCCAACGCAACATCTGGCGTAGCCGGGGTTTCATTGCCGTTGCCAGTTCTTCGGTCGTCGCTTCGCGGGTCGCACACACAGTCGCCAGGATTCCGCCACCAGCTTCTGCGATCTCCTGATAGGTCGCACCGTGCAGCCGTTTGGCGAATTCGTGTTCGCGGGAACCCGACCACGGTAGATGGGTGTGGGAATCAATCCATCCTGGAACCACCGTTCCGTGTTGGGCGTCCAACCGCGGAGTTGAAGGCAGCTCGCCGTGCACAGAGATTCTCTGTTCGCGATCCCCGACAAAGGAGATGCGTCCCTGCGAGAGTAAAATCTCCGCTTCCGGTATCCGTTGAATACGCCTCTGTTCGGCACCGGTTCGCGGTGCAGAACCGGTCGGGGTTGCCACCTCGGCGATGTCTTGAATCAATAGTTCAGTCATAGGGACGACTCGCCGCCTAAGCCTACCTGGCGTTGCGCGTAGGCGCGCACTGGACCATCTAACCATTCTTCAACCTGATTCCAACCCAGCGCGGTGCTGAGTGGCGGCATCGGCTCGGAGTCAGCGCGTCCTCGATCGCCCAGTGCTTTTAGCGCTTGCAAAGGAAAGTCGAGGACATGCCCGAATTTGGATGCTGCTTGCTCCAAGACCTGCTGCAAGGCCCGCTCTAGGGTTGGATCGCCTTCTATGGCCTCTTCGCTGTCTACAGATCGTTGGCTTTCCGATGGCCAATCGCTGAGCAATAAAAACAGATCCACAAAGTCTTTCTTGGTTCCGCGCGAGATGATTGCTGCTAGTTTCATCAACGCCAGATCGAGGCGAGAGGCGATTTCGCAACCTTGCCATTCACCGGTCGGTGCAACGATGGGATAGGGGTAGTAGAAAAAACGAATCCCAGTATTGTCGCCGGCGCGAAGCGAAAGATAGCCATCGCGGGCGGTTTCCACCCGCAGCGCCGAATCGCGAGCCATGAGAGCTTGCAGAAGATCTCGTCGCTCCGCACTCATCAAGCGCCGCGCTGGGCTCATCAGGTCGAGACTCCAGACTTCTCGATGTTGACAATGGAGTGCGATCGCGGCCGATCCGGCTAGGTAGAAGTCGTCACTTAGGTCTGGACCCAACGAGGGGTCAGACAATCGCTCGAGCCAGGCGTTGAGTGGTTTTGAAAGTGTTCCAGCGTATGTTGGAAGGTTCATCAGGATTGCCCGTTTTCAGCGTTCGGCCAGTAGGGATTCTGCTTGCGAACGGCGAGGCCTTGGTCGGCTTCGAGAACCCAGCGCCAGAAAGAGTAGCTGCGCGACGACAGTCGATCTCCTTTGGAGTTCAACCACGCGACCGATTCGTTGGGTGGGGTCTGATGGAACCAAGTACAGAGATCTTTCCGCGTTCCATCCTCCAATAGCCGTTCCCAGATTAGGTTTCGGTCTGGCAAGCCGCTGTCTGTGGCGAGGTTGAGATCTGGAAACAGCCGGTGCCCGGGTGCAGGCCAGGTCATGCTCGGGTTCCAAACAACGCGGTGCCGACCCGCACGTGGGTCGCACCCTCTTCGATCGCCACTTCAAAGTCACCACTCATACCCATTGAAAGGTATCCCGGCGCCGATTGCAGATGCGTCGTTTCAAAGAGTCGGTTTCGAAGCTGCCGAAGGCTGCGAAACCACGGGCGACTTGCCTCTGCAGAACTGGTAAACGGTGGAATCGCCATCAAACCTTGAACTGCAAGATGGTCCCATGAGGGGATGCTGTTCACTAGGGTGTCCAAGTTCTCTAGTGCAAAGCCATGTTTGGAGGGTTCGCTACCCAAATTGACTTCGATAAATATCGGCACTATGCGGTCCAACTGAGCAGCACGGCGCTGCAGGCGCTCGGCTATCTTGAGGCGATCCACTGTCTGGATGACGTCAAACAAATCGAGTGCCAAGTTCACCTTGTTACTTTGCAGCGGGCCAATCAGATGCCACTCAAGTTCGCTCGGCAGGCTGGCCTGTTTTTGCTCACACTCTTGGACTCGATTTTCGCCCAGATGGACCACACCCGCTTCAACGACCGCGCGAACCGTTTCCACCGGCTGCCGTTTGGAGGCGCCGACCAGAGTGACCTCCGACGCAGTTCGACCGCTACGGATCGCGGCGTCGGCCACGCGTTGTTGAATGGCGGCGATTCGGCTGAGAATGTCAGCCACCGTCGATCAGCGATAGCGGGTTAGGTTGCAGCCAAGTGGGCAATGGGGATTTCTGATCGATCGCCAAGTTGGCTAGCCGATCAGCATCTTTGTTTTGCTCTCGCGGAACGTGCTCAATCGAGAAAACACTGAGCTCACGCCGTAGAGCTAGAACCTTCAAGAACAGTGGTACTAAATGGGCCGCTTTGACACGGTACTCGCCTAGAACTTGGCGTACCAACAACTGGCTATCGCTAAAAATGTGCAGTTGTTCGATCCCGGTTTCTTGTGCATAGGACAGTGCGGCGATTGCCGCAGAGTATTCGGCGACGTTGTTGGTTGTCTGCCCGAGATAGCCGCAAATCTCTTCGGTGCCAGAGGGATTCTTGAACCAAACCCCAAACCCAGCTTCGCCGGGGTTGCCGCGAGCGCCCCCGTCAATCCAAGCTTGTGCCGAGGTCAGGACTCGACCTCAACCGCGTCCTCTGTGGGAACGTCTTCAACCACCGGTACCTCGGCGATGTACAAAAAGCGTCGGCAGCCGTCGCATTGAAGCACTTTTCCCTGGGTGCGAATCTCGACTACGGCTTGAGGTCGGATGCGATAGCTACAATGGCTGCACGCCCACATGGCTGCTCCGCGCGTGCGATCAACTTCCACTACAGAGGACATCGCATGACCTTGGGTGTGCTGCAAGGTTCGCTCAAATCGAAGCCGCGTTTGGTTGGGAAGCTCTGTCCGCAGTACTTCAAGCATTCCCGTCAATTCGACTTTGCGTGCTTCAATGGTCGGTTTTTCGGCCTTCCAAGATTTTTCGTGCTCGCGATATTCGTCGGCAACTTCTTTGAAAGATTCACTTAGAGGCGTGAGTTCCGCCTCTGCATTTTCGATGATTTCTAACGAAGCGAGAGCGGTCGCTTCAGCAGCGTTCTTGCTCTCGGTTGCCAAGTCGGTTTCGGCCAGGATCGCCCCATATTCGCGTTGCGTTTTTACGTCCCTAATCTGCGCCTGCAGTTGCTCAAGCTTGGCTTGCGAGTCGGTGGCGTCGACCTCGGATTGGCGTCGTTCCAGGTTGGCAGTCTCGATGCGAGCTTTGATCTCATCGATCACCGCCTTGCTCTCGCTGTAGCGCTGATGAACTTCGCGCATCGATGACGGCAAATTTTCTAGTGTGTCCTCGACCTGAGCCAACTCGTCTACGGCTGTTTGTAAGGCGACGACTGCGTCTACAAGATGGTTCACGATATTCCTCCTGAAAACAAAACAGCCACCTTGCAAGGTGGCTGGTCAACGTTCTGTTGAAAGTCTGGCTTGGCCGTTGAGCAGTGGTTGGTTTGAGTTGCCTGTCGCATGCTTGCGCCGCTTGGTGGGTCCACCTGGATTCGAACCAGGGACCGTCCGGTTATGAGCCGGATGCTCTAACCGCTGAGCTATGGACCCGGCTCTTCCACCACTTAAAAAAATGGCGAAATGGGGCGGAAGTATACCAACTTGTCGACCGAGTAGAGCCGCAAGGTTAGCTGTCGGCTTCGATCTCTGGATAGAGGGTTTGGTAGCTACCTTTGAATTGCACAATGCGGCGAACGTAGGTTCGGGTTTCCTCGAACGGAAGTTCCTCGATGAATGAATCGAGTTGCAACCCAGTGCCAGCTTCGTTGACCCATTTCTTCAATCGGTAAGGACCGGAGTTATAACCGGCCAGCGCCAATTCCAAACTGCCATCGAACATGTCTAAGACCCGCCGAAAATAGCTAGTGCCGAGACGGATGTTGTAGTCAGGGTCGTGCAGGTTGCTCTGTGAGTATCGCAGTCCGAGCATGCGGGCTTGCTCGCGGGCAGTGCCCGGCATCAGTTGCATCAGGCCTCGGGCGCCAGCGCGACTGCGAGCCGCGACGTCAAACGCGCTTTCTTGGCGGATCATTGCCCACACCAGCTTGGGGTCCAGCCGGGCACGACTCGCTTGACGTACCACCGGCTGTTCAAACTCGCGCGGGTAGTAGAGTTCGTGGGCGAAGCGGGGCGCGGCCGATTCTTGGGCGGTGCCCAGTCCTTTGTAGGCACGCCAAATATGCTGAATGCTGGTGCGGTGATTTCCTAAATCACTTTCGATGCGGGCAAGGAGAATGTGGCCGACTGGGTGGTCTGGAACACCGGTTTGTCGTTCCAGTTCTCGACGAGCCAGCGTAGAGAGACCGGCTTCGGCGAACCAGTTGGCCAAGCGAAATTGCGGAGCATTTGGCAGAGGATCGGGATCAAAGCGCTCGCCCCGAGGTATCACGGGCGTTGTTATTTGCTCTCGGGCGCGTTGCCCGTAGTAGTGGTCGACCGGAGAACTGGCAAGGTCCAGCCACAGCTCCTGGGCACGCTCTCGATTGCCAAGGCGACTCTGTGCTTTGGCTAGCCAGTACAGGGCGCGGTCGGTTTGGCGGCCGCTTGGATAGATATCCAGCAATTGACGCCAAGTACCCGCTGCTCCAGTCCAGTTGCGTGCTTGATACTGCTTCCAACCTCTTGCCCACAGCCATCGCTCCGCCGAGACATCGGTCGGATCGAGTTGCGCCAAGCTCATGGTCAGGGAGGTCACCTGTTCGACCGAATCATCGTCATCGAGATCGGCAATGCGTCGGCGAATGGCGTCGGCTTGTTCGGTGAGATCGAGTGAGGTGGCCGCGATCAACTCCAGTTGATGGTGGCCACGGTCGCGCATCACCGCTCGCGTAGTACTCCCAAGGTTGGTGCGACCGCGGCGAACCTTGGATGCGTCGAGGGCGGCTTCCGCGCGAGCCCACAAGAGGGACAGCTGCTGTTGCTCGCCGTTGGCGACCACCGGTTCGAGGAGCGTCCACGCTTGGGCTCCCTGACGATTGAGGGTCAAGGCGCGAGCGCGGGCAAGTCGCCAACGGTCGTCGCGCCTATTTATCTCGACCTCGTCGAGCGCGATCAAAGCTCCCTGGGGAATTCCGGATTCGATCAAATTCTCCGCGCGTTGAGTCAACAAGTCGACGCTCAGGAGCCGGGGCCAGGGGACCAGGCCGTCCGGCTGGCGCAATGTTTCGACGACCTTGAGAAGCGAGGCTTGAACCGGGGAGTGAATCAGAAGGCGCAGGGCGATTCGCTGTCGCCGCTGTTGCTCACTGGGCCCGACGGCGAGTTCCCACGCCATTTCATCCACTTCGGTAGCGCCGTTGGCAGCCAGATTCAGCAGTTGTGGCTGATACTGGAGCCAAAATCGCGCTGGGTCGTGCTGCGAAAGATAGTGAGCATAGGGGACTCTCAACTGGTCCTGAACCCAGGTCGGGCGGTTGACGAAGTCAGCGGCCAGGTCGCTGCCACGGTTGAGCGCGAGCAGAGATTCCGCCCAGACAACAAACCGCCAGTGATCGAGATGATCGAGGGTTGGGGTAGGGCTGTGGAGTAACTCAATCGCCCGTTCGGCGAGGTCACATTGGGCCAAAGCGAGGCCAGCCCAGACCCTCCGCTTGGGGTTCCCAGGGTCCGAGGTCAAGCTCTCGATGCGGCATTCGAGCGCGTCGAGTTGCTGTTGTGCCGAGGGCGAGAAAAGCGCAGCCTCGCTGATATCCGTGAAGGTTGTGTTTTGCGCCAGTCCTTGATTTGGCGTCGATCCAACCAAAGCTGCTGCCACAATACACAGCACCCCGATCGAGACACGGCGAAGGCCGAATACTGGCGGGCGGTGCGGGGTTGGTGGCGTGATTGGCATCTCTTGAGTCTAGCTAGATCCAGTGTTACGGTGTGTTCCTTGTACCGGTACACATAGGTTGTACGGAGGTACAACGGAGTTTAGACGGGCGTAAATGACGCCTCAGAGTATCGACTGAAAGACCGGAGGTAGCGTACATGCTGTGGACTCATCGTAGGGCAGGTTGGGCTTTATGCCTAGTCTTAATCATCATTCCGATCGCTTGTGCTTCAGAGGCTGGCGATAGTGGCGCTGACTTGGCGGTATTTGAGCAAGCACTGACTGAAGCCAAGACCGCGCTCGAAGCAAAACGAGCAGAACTCAGCGGTGTTGAGGACCAGATTGCCAATGCCGCCGAGGATGTTGCTGAGGAGGCGATGGCTGCGTTGGTAGCCCAGCGCGATGCTCTGGTCGAAGAGGCAACTTCTCTCGCCGATGAAGTGGGTTCCAAGGCAACTGAATTGATTAACAGCGCCGGCTTGGTGGTTGGTGAAGAGCCTGAAGGGGTTGTTCGAGATGCCATCTTGACCAAGCAGCACGAAGACATGTTGGTTGCCCAGGAGTACATCGACAAAGCTGGAGACTACGCACGGGCGATTCAAATTATGGAACAGATTGCGGCTGCGCTGCCGATTAACAATCCGGAGTTGAACGCCGCGATCGAAGACGCAAAAGCCAAGCAGTACATGGACCAAGAACGCTTTGCTTTGGTGCGCAATGGAATGAGCCCCGAGGAAGTTAGGTCGATCCTGGGGACCGTCAATCCGCACAATCGGAAGGAATATGCGGATCGTGACGTGGAGGCTTGGTTTTACCGTAGGGAAGAAGGCATCGCTGGCGTGTATTTTGAGACCCGCCGGGGAGAGCTACGGGTCTACAAGACCGATTTCGACGTTCAGACCGGTTCGTAAGTCGGTTTCGCCGTTGACAGGACGGCTGGCTTCTTAGAAACTATGCGGCCCGCTTGGGTATTCTGTGCGGGTAACGGCCACGGGGTGTTTACCACCAAGTACCGGTCGTGATTAACCGGCTATTAAAAGTGAGGTGATTTCTAACGATGCCTTCGGTACAAGTTCGTGACGACGAGAGTTTTGAGTCAGCCCTCAGGCGCTTCAAGCGTAAGTGTGAGAAAGCGGGGATTTTGACTGAGCTCAAAAAGCGTCAACATTTCGAAAAGCCGAGCATCAAACGCAAGCGTCAAGCGATTCAGACGCGCAAGAAAATCTTGCGCCGCATGGCGGAAGAACGGCGTATGGGCTTGCGTTGAATACCGGATCAAATCCGAGTTTGCTTTGTCAGGGCGGTCGCTGGTCGACCGCCCTTTTTCGTCTGAGTTGGCCGAATGGCCACCCGCTTTGAGTTACTCATGGATCCCTGGAACTCTGCAGAACCGCATTCGCTAGAGCTGCACTCGGCAGAACTAGGCTCAGCAGAACTGGATTCTGCGGAATTGTTGGCGCGAACTTGTTCGTTGGCGACCCAAGCTGCGCTTGAAACGGAGCGCGTGCTGAGGTTGATCGGAAGTCTTTGCGCTAGCGATCTTGGGTGCGTCTGGGTTGCGGCGTTGGCTCCCACGGTAAGCGAGGAAACACTCAAGGCTCGGCGATCTGACGTCGAGGTGATCGGCGAGCTGACGGCCGATCAGCGGCTGGTTGCCTCCGTCAGTGGCCTGGTGGAGATCAGAGAGAGTCTCAGTCGATCCCAACCATCGGTGGACGGGGTACAGGCCCGGCAACTGGCGCAGGGAATCGATATGGCGGAGGGAGTTATACGCCGAGTTGCTGACACCGGCTCCACGGTACCGATCGTAGCCAAGAGCTGCCAGCTAGCCGACCTGGGAACCTGGAGTCGAGAGACTCTTAAGGTTTTGGACCAGCGAGGCGAAGTCCACGATCAAGCGACGCCCAAGTTGGCCTCTTTGGTTGCCTCTGCGCGCGCCCAGCGCTCAGGCCTGCGACAGCAATTGGAGAGCTATGCCCGCGGGCAAGCCGACACTGTTGACGACACCGTTTCTCTACGCGAAGGGCGTATGACTGTCCTGGTGCGGGCAACCTCAGCGGAGGCCTCTGAGGGAGTTCGTCACGGCTCCTCGGGCTCGGGGCACAGCGTGTACTTGGAACCCTTGGCAGTGGTCGAGGCCAACAATAAGTTGCGCCACACCTCGATCGGTGTCGAACAAGAAAAGCGACGCATTCTGAGAGAAATCTTGGACTTCGTGGTTTCCCATCGACAGGAGCTACTGGAGACTCTGGAATGGTTGGGGCAAGTGGATGGCATCGAAGCAATTGCTCGTTGGCGTGGCTTGACCGAAGGATGTTGGGCTGAGGTTTCCTCGGATCTTCGGTTGGAGCAATTTAGCCACCCGCTGCTCGACCCTCGGTTTGAGAAAAGCCGACGGAAACTGTTTGAAAAGACCCACATTGGAGCGGCGGAACCGCTGTCGATCGCGATTGAGCGTGACCACCGGCTCCTGGTGATCACCGGACCCAACGCTGGAGGCAAAACGGTCGCGATCAAGACGGTTGGCTTGGCGGCGGTGCTTAACCAATGCGGCGTACCTCTGCCAGCGAAATTCGCCGCATTGCCTTTGTTCGAGCACGTTGAGGCGATTGTCGGAGATGACCAGGATTTGATGACCGCCAAATCAACCTTTTCAGGAAGGTTGGAGAGACTGCGGGACGCCTGGGACCGAGCTTCACCTAGGAGTCTGATCGTCATTGATGAGCTGGGATCGGGTACTGATCCGGAAGAAGGTAGTGCGCTGGCCGTCGCGTTGTTGGAGGAGTTGTCCACGCGGCAAGCGACGGTGGTGATCACCACCCATCTGATCGCCATTGCGACCTTTGCTGCCGAGCACCCGCAGGGTTCAACCGCGGCGATGGCTTTTGATCCTCAGTCCGGGGAACCGACATTTCAATTGGTTCCCGGACCGCCGGGGGAGAGTCACGCGTTGGATCTAGCGCGCAGGCTCGGCCTCCCCGATGCTTGGCTGCGGCGCGCGGAAGAACTGGTCGGTAGCGAACGAGTGTCGTTGTCCAAGATGATGGATGCCCTGGAAGTAGAAAGAAATGAATTGCAACGTCGCAATGTCGAACTTGGCAAACTGGTTCGCGCCTCCGAGCAGGAGCGGAAGAAGCTAGCGGAGGAGCACGCCGCCGCAGTTCGCAATAAGGAGGAGTTTGGGGTCCAACAGCGACGGCAACAGGACAACTTTGAACGCCAAGCATTGCGTCGCATCGACCGGCGGCTGGAAGAACTTGGCCGTGAGGTCGAGAGTTCGACGAAGAGAATTTCGAAAGCCGAGCGTGGGAAGATTCTGGCTAAGGCGATCGAAGATCAACCGAAGATTGAACTACCTTCGAGTTCCCCGGTCGAAATCGGTGATCGAGTGCGCCATCGGGTGTTGTCATGGAGTGGTACGGTGATCGCGACCAAGGGCAAGGAAGTGCAAGTCGCTGCCGGGGGAAAGAAAATTTGGATTCCGCAAGCGGATCTGACGGCGGTTGACGAACCGGCGGTGGCCACTGTTAAGAGTTATTCGCCGCAGAAGCAAGAGTCAGCAGAGCTACATCTGCTGGGGTACACCGTGGATGAGGCTATAGAAGTACTGGATGACTATTTGGTTAGAGCTCATAGCCAAGGTTTGGATCGAGTGCGCGTGATTCACGGCCATGGAACCGGGCGTCTGCGCAAAGCGGTTCGCGATTTTGTTCGCCGTAACCCAGTGGTCGCCGAAGCGGAGCCGGCGGCTGCCGCAGAAGGTGGAAATGGCGCTACCGTCGTTTCCTTGGCGGACTAGTTCGAGAGATTGACCATGGCAGTAGGCGGAGTACACATCACCCCCGATTTAGTTGACGCGGTTCGCGACGCGATCGATATCGTCGACATTGCGCGCGAACACACGGAGCTCAAACGAGCGGGCCGCGGGTACCAGGGACTGTGCCCTTTGCACCAAGAGAAGACCCCTTCGTTTTCTGTCGATCCCGACCAGAATCTTTTTTACTGCTTTGGTTGTGGTCGCGGTGGTGACGCGATTCGTCTGCACATGTTGATGTCGGCTGATGATTTTCCGTCGGCGATTGAACGCTTGGCTATGCGTTATGGAATTCCGCTTCCTGCGGCGACGCCGGGCCAACAAAAAGCCCGCGACAGCGGTCGCAAGATCGAGCTCGCTTTGGAGAAGGCTCTTGAGTTCTATCGCCATGCGCTGGCGGGTGATTCGCAAGTGCAGCAATACCTGGAGGAGAGGCAAATTGCTTCAGAGCTGATCGACCGCTTTCAAATCGGCTTTGCTCCCGACTCCTGGACTGCCTTGGTCGATCATTTGGCCAAAGAGGTGCCGGAAAAAGATTTGATGGAGGCAGGGTTGATCGCGCGCTCGAACAAAAGCGAGCGTCTCTACGATCGTTTCCGCAACCGGATTATTTTCCCGATCCACAACGCCGCGGGGCGCTTGGTCGGCTTTGGCGGCAGGACCTTGGACCCGGAGGAGAAAGCGAAATACGTCAACTCCTCTGAGACTGCATCTTTTCGCAAGCGACATTTGCTTTACGGCCTGCACCTTGCCAAGCGGCCGATCCGAGAGCGTGAGGCGGTGGTTTTGGTCGAAGGGTACTTCGACGTGGTCGGGTCGGTGGCCGCTGGAGTCGAGAACGTGGTTGCCGGGATGGGCACCTCGTTGACCCCAGAGCAAGTGCAACTGATCCGCCGGCACAGCGAAGAGGTGATTCTCGCCTACGACGGCGATGAGGCGGGAATTCAAGCCGGGCACAAAGCCTTGCCGATTCTTCTCTCCGAGGGCTTGAGTGTGCGCACTGTGTCGTTGGAGTCTGGCATTGACCCGGACACCTGGCGAATGGAGCATGGGTCCGAATCGTGGCAGCAAAAAGTGCGTTCCTCTGAGGATGCTGTGTGGCTGGAGATGGAGCGTTTGGCTCCTGAAGACGCGGCTTGGAATCCCCAGGCACAAGCCAAGGCGGTACGGTCGATTGGTGAAATCTTAATCACGATTCCAGACGCCGTCGCCCGCCAAGCCTATTCGCGCCGTTGCGAAGGCCGCCTGGGTCTTCAACCGGGAACCCTGAGTGCACGCTTGACCAGCCGTGCGGTCCGAACCGGCAGGGCGACGACTGGGTCTTCAGACGACAGTGGTCAAGCGGTGCTGCAGATCGCCGATACCGAAATCAAGGTGTTGCGCTGGCTGTTGACCGCCGAGGTAATTCCGCCAGCTGAAGAACTGCTGGAAGTGGAAGTTTTTCGCGATTCCCAAATGCGGAATATCTACACCCACTTCTTGCGTTTGTACCAACAGACGGGAGTGTCTCCGAGCGGCGATGAAGTCCGTGGATCACTGCCCGACGAGAGTGAATCAGTTGATCTGTTGGCTAGGATTTTGGTAAAAAGGGCGGCTACGTGTAGCGAAACGGAGGCTTTCGTTGCGCTCGGCCGACTGGAGTCTCGCTGGTTACGCACTCGTCGGCTGGTTTTGCAAGAGGCGATCAATCGTGCTCAGGAAGAAGGCGACGCTGGTGAATTAGATCGGCTAATGGCCGAAAGAAGTCACCTGACTTCGTCTTTGCACGGACGTTCCCGCGATTAAGGGCGGATTTTGCCCAAGGAGTTGTGTAGTGCCGGTAGCTATTGTTAAAGCAATTGAAGACAGAATTTCGGCAGCGAAAGTTCTGGTCGAGCTGGGGAAATCCAAAGGGTACCTCCTCTACGACGAGATCTTTGAACTGCTCCCCGATGACGTGAAGTCGGTCGCCAGTGAACTGGAAGCGGTGTATCAGCGGTTCTCCGAGCTCAAGATCTTGATCATGGATCGCCCTGAGCGATACCAAAACCGAGATGACATGGAGGCAATCGGTGGGTTTGATAAGAAGCCGACCGACTCTGGGCAAGATTTCAGTAGCGCCGGACAGGACAAGACCAACGATCCGGTGCGCATGTATCTGCGGGAGATGGGAACCGTTCCGCTTCTCGATCGGGACGGCGAAGTAGAGATCGCTCAGCGTATCGAGCAGGGCGAGTGGATGATCTACGAAGCCCTGTGTAACAACGATCTGGTCCTCAAAGAGATGTTGCGACTCAGTGAGATGAGTGGCAACGAGCCCCATCGACTCACTGGAGAAGAGGGCGAGGAATCGGTTCTCGATGAGAAAGCGACGTTGAGGATCAAAACCAATCGTAAGATTTTCCAACGGATTTCCACCAACAACGAGAAGATCGACAAACTGCGTAAACAGCAGAGTCGATACAAAGAAGGTGGCGATCGCTATCAAGAAATCGAGCGAGACATCGACCGTTTCGTCGGCAAGATCGCAACTGACATTCGCACGATCGATTTCTCCCCCGAGACGCGCAATCGTCTCGCGGACTTTCTCAAGGATCTAGATCGCCAGTTTTCCAATCTGGAGCGAGATATTCGGCGAGCCAAACTGGCCTCTGAGCGGGAATCGAACGATGAGCTGAAGAAGCTGCATCGTCGCAGGATTCGCAAGTACTCGAAATCGCTGAAGGAAATTGAAGCACGCTTTGCCACCAATAGGGATGATGTTTCCGCGACCATTCGCAGTATCAAGAAGGGTGAGCGCATCTGTGAAGAAGCCAAAGAGGCTCTGATCGTTGCCAACCTTCGCTTGGTGGTCTCGATTGCCAAGAAATACACCAACCGCGGGCTGCAGTTCTTGGATCTGATTCAGGAAGGCAACATTGGGTTGATGAAAGCGGTTGAGAAGTTTGAGTATCGTCGTGGTTACAAGTTCTCTACCTACGCGACGTGGTGGATTCGCCAGGCGATTACCCGAGCGATTGCCGATCAGGCGCGGACCATCCGGATTCCGGTACACATGATCGAAACCATCAACAAGCTGACCCGCACCAGCCGTTCCTTGGTGCAAGAACTGGGGCGCGAGCCAACGGCTGCCGAGATCGGTGAGCGGATGGATCTGTCGGCTTCCAAGGTGCGCAAGATCATGAAGATTGCGCTTGAGCCGATTTCTCTGGAAACTCCGATTGGCGAAGAGGAAGATTCGCATCTCGGCGACTTCATTGAAGACAAGAATGCCGAGGCACCGGTCGCCGCGGTGGTTCGTAGAAGTCTGCACGAGAATACCGCTGGCGTCTTGAAGTCGCTGACTCCGCGCGAAGAGTTGGTGTTGCGGATGCGCTTTGGCGTTGGTGAAGGGTCCGAGCACACCCTGGAAGAAGTCGGGCGCTCGTTCAACGTGACCCGCGAACGGATCCGACAGATTGAGTCCAAGGCATTGCGCAAACTGAAAGCTCCAGCACGAGCTAATCAGTTGCGACCGTTCCTGGACAGCTAGGTAGATTATTGGGACTTATTCGGTTCGTTGACACGGTCTACGCGTGGGCCTAACATCACGCGGCTTGGCTATCCGTTCCTCGGTAGCTCAGTGGTAGAGCGATCGGCTGTTAACCGATTGGTCGGGGGTTCGAATCCCTCCCGGGGAGCCAGACATCAACCCGCCGTCGGCGGTTTTTCAATAATAGAGGCCTTGGGGTATCCAAGGCCTCTTGTTTTTTGACTCTCGCCGGACACCAAGGTCAACGAAAACTGCAGCCACCAGCGATTCTTGGGTACAGTGTTTACTCGGGGAAGAGTGGCACTTCCCAGAACTTCTTGTTTTCAATCGAAGAAGAACTAACTTGTGGAGCGACAGATGATCGAAACTATTGAGCACGGATCCGGAATCACCGAGTTGCGCATGGCGAGGCCTCCGGTCAACGCACTGTCGCCCCAGTTGCTGCAGGCGATTCGAGCTGGATTGGCCGATGCTGTGGAGTCTGGCGCACGGACGATCGTCTTGTCGGGGAGATCCGGGATGTTTTCCGCTGGTCTTGACGTCCCCTTTTTGTTGCAGTTGGATCGAGGCGGCATCGAGGCGGGGTGGAAGGATTTTCTCGACACCGTCGAGGCGTTGGCTCGCTCGCCGATTCCAGTCGTCGCTGCGATTACGGGCCACAGCCCGGCGGGAGGTGCGGTCTTATCTCTGGCATGTGACTATCGAATCATGGCCCAGGGGGACTACACCATCGGTTTGAATGAGGTCCGCGTTGGAATCCCGATGCCGCAGTTTATTTTCTCCTTGGCGCGGCTCGCCTTGGGTCAGAGATCCGCGGAGATTGCCTGTTCGACTGGGCACCTCTATGCGCCGCAAGAAGCCCTGGCGATCGGTTTTGTGGATCAGATTGTCGAGCCCGATCAAGTGGCCCAGGTGGCAGTTGAGCACTGCAGACAACTGCACAAGCTGCCGCCCGATACTTACCTGCGCAGTCGTCAGACGGTTCGACGCGACCTCCACACGATCTTCGACCAACTCCAAGCTGCTGATTTGGATGCCCTGACCGAAGCTTGGTTCTCTGATGAAACCCAGGCTACCTTGCGCGTTTTGGTGGAGCGGTTGCAGGCCGCTGGCTCCTAGCGGATTTAAGGGAAGATCCCGAGCTCGTCGTAGCACAGCGCGATTTTATCGATCGAGACGACGAAAGCCGCGGTCCGCAGATCAGAATCGCCATTGAACTTGAGCTTGGTCTCGCGCACTTGATGAAAGGCGTTAACCATGGTTTCCTCCAGGCCGGAGTTGACTAGGTCTTCCTCGTCAGCCCCTTTGGTCGAGAGTCGGCGTAGGTCTTCAGACACGGTCTTGCCAGTAAGATCTTCGACCACTCCCATCATTCGACTAAAAGACTGTTCTGCAGAACGTTTTTGCATGCGGCCGAAGCGCATGTGGGAGAGATTCTTGATCCACTCAAAGTAGGAAACGGTGACTCCACCCGCGTTGAGTAAAGTGTCAGGAATGATTAGCACTCCCTGCTCGATCAGGATCGCATCTGCCTCTGGAGTGGTCGGGCCGTTGGCCGCTTCAGCGATGATCTTGGCTTTGATATCCGGGGCATTTTTTTTGGTGATCTGCTTTTCCAAGGCTGCGGGAACCAAGATGTCGCATTTTTGTTCCAGAGCCTCCTTGGTCGAAGCTAGGTTGTTGGCGCCAGGAAAATTAAGGATCGATCCGGAATCGTGCCGGTGAGCGACCACTGCCTCAAGGTCCACCCCATCGGGGTTGTAGATCGCGCCTTCGTACTCTGCAAGGCCGACCAAGATCGCCCCCGCCTCGGATAGGAACTTGGCTGCGTGATAGCCAACGTTCCCCAGCCCCTGGACAATCACTCGTTTCCCTTCGACCCCGGGGGCCAGGCCTAGGGCTTTCATGTCGTCGACGCAAGAGCAGGCCTCACGGACTCCGAAAAACACCCCACGACCGGTAGCTTCCAGGCGTCCTCTGATGCCCCCTTGTGCCAAGGGTTTTCCAGTCACGCAGGCGAGCGAATTGAGTTCTCCAGCGGTCATCCCCATGTAGGTGTCGGCGATCCACGCCATTTCTCGCGGGCCGGTACCGAAGTCAGGAGCCGGAACATCGACTCCAGGACCGATGAAGTTCTTGCGCAGCAATTCAAAAGTGTAACGTCGTGTGATGCGCTCCAACTCGCCGGTTGAGTACTGCTTGCTGTCGATCCGGATCCCACCTTTGGCGCCACCAAAAGGAACATCGACCAGCGCGCACTTGTAGGTCATCAATGCGGCGAGTGCGCGTACCTCATCTTCGTTCACCATTAAGCTGTAACGAATGCCACCCTTGGTGGGTAGCTTGTGATGGCTATGCTCGGCGCGCCACGCGTGGATCGTCTCAATTGATCCATCATCGCGGCGAATCGGAAAAGTCACTCGATAGACCGAGTTGCAGGCTCGGATCTGGGCCAGCAGCGCTTCATCATGATCGGTGAGCGCCGCCGCGCGATCAAAGGAGTTGTTGACGTCTTGATAAAAACTAGATTGGCTCATGGTGTGTTTACCGTTTCATGCGGCCGCCGTGTTCCTCTTCCGTAAGTATCCAGCTGACGACTTTGCCGGGCTGAAGGATCGAATCTGCCTGCCAAAACGCAGAAGTGCGCATGTGGCGACTTGAGGAATCCGCTTCTGGGATCGCCGCGATCTGGCTTGAGATGGTGCTCATGCGCTGATGCCAGCGAGTGCAGTTTTTCAGGCGAAGGTCCACCCAGCCGCCTTCCACCCATTGCTCGAGACGCTCCGGCGTTACATCTTGTTTGTCGGCGTTACTGGGTACCAGCACGGTTGTTCCGCGCAACAGACTGCCGTCGTCGAGCAGGATAGGCACCCCGATGGAGACGATTTCGCTGGCGCAACGCCGGTCCTCTTTGACCCTCTGGTTGAGACGGGCACAGACCTGCTCTGGTGTAGCTTGCAGAACCGCGCTCATCGATCCGAACTCTTCGCGCAACAGGTGTACTTCAAACAAGAGCTTTGAATTTCTCGGTGGTCCGAGCATTTCAAAAGCGACGCTCTTGGAGGCGCAGTCTTGTTGCAGCTTATTCATTTGCTCGAGCGCGAAGTGCCGCAAGACCCCGGCGCGATAAGTGGGGCCCAACACCGCGTTGTCCAAGGCGTTGATGATGTCGTGGCCGGTGTTCCCGCCTTCGATTTCGTAGATCAAGTATTTGGCGATCTCTTCCGGGGTCACGAACTCCATTTGTGAAGCGGTCGTCAGGAGGGAGAACTCTTCGGTGGAAAAGATACCGTTTTCGCCGGTATCGATATATACTGTTTCTAATTGCTCGTCGGTTACCTTGGCTGCAGATGCGTCATGGGTAGAGAAGGACTCACCGATCGGTTGGGGTTCGGTCTCAACCAACCAGATTGGCTTTCCTTTGCGGGAAATCGGTCCTGCGGCGATGCGTTTCCAGGCGATGGCTGCCGCGGGTTTGATTTCCTTGGTGATTGGGGCGCCCGGGGTCCGAGCCATCAAGAACAACAGCATCGAGTGGGCGCCAGCAACCGCGCTTTTGGAGAGCAAGACGCGGCTGGGTTTTTCCTCGGAGTGGGTGTAAGGAATATTGAGCCCCATGCCTCCGGTGCCGCTGGTTCCAATCTTGAGATAGATCCGGGTCTCCGCTTCGATCATTCCCCGGTAGAGGACCTGAATATGGCGAATCAATCTGGGGACATAGAGCGCTTCTAGGAGGCCGTTTGCGGTGTCGTTGTTGAGACTTCCTTGCGCCAATTCTTTGCGCACTTCAGACGCTGACTGAAAGATGTCACGGTAGGCAATTCCGGTGGCGGTGTTGACGCAATCAATGACCACGTCGGGACGGCGATCAAGCAGTAGGCTGTAGAGCCGAAACGAAGGAAGGTCTTCATCGTGTAAGAGTTCTAATTGCAACTCCTGCTCGCGGCTGGGGTCAACCCCATCGGCGAGCCCGAACAGATCTCCCCATGAAGGCACGATATTGGCGTCCGGCCATTCTTCTAGTAGCTCGGCGCGAGCCTCTTCGGCTTCGCCTTGTTTCAAACTGTGGAGCTGAATCTCGGCTGGATTTCGCGCGAGTAGTTCGCGGCAAACCGCAGACCCTACAAGACCATATCCGCCCAATACCAGGACCTTGCGACCCGAAACGTCCATTGGATTCCTTGACTCGTTTTGATGGTTCGCCGGAAGGGCGACATCGACAGCAATGAATAGCTTATCGCAACCGCGTGATCTCCTGGGGTCGCCCGACGAGCGCTGCTTTGATCTATGGGATTGGACCTGTTGGCAAGCGAAATGTGAGCCGGTAGACTGAACACTCCAACGGCGCTGATCGGTGCCGATTTTCTGTCTCTGGCCAAAACCAGGAGCCACAATGTCCCACTATGGACCCGTAGTCAGTCGTCACGGACTCGATCTTCACGGCGTGTCTACCACCGCTGACGAGTACTGGAACCTATCTGTGGCGCAGCTTTATGAACGCTCTGTGACGCGCCAAGAAGGAATTTTGGCGCAGGGTGGGCCCTTGGTAGCGACCACCGGGGAGCACACCGGTCGTTCAGCGAATGACAAATTCATCGTCGAGGAGCCTTCCACCCAGAAGGACATTTGGTGGGGTCCGGTCAATCGCTCGATTAGCCAGTCTCATTTTGACGGGCTGCGCACCAAGATGTTGCACCATCTGGCAGCCAAAGATCTTCACGTTTTCGATGGCTACGCTGGAGCGGATCCGCAATATCGCCTTAAGGTGCGTGTGGTTACCGAGCTTGCTTGGCACAGTTTGTTCGCCCGCAACATGTTCATTGTCGAGTCGGACCCTCAAGTGCTTTCGGACTTCAGACCAGACTTTACGGTTATTGGCGCTCCACGTCTGCTTGCCGATCCGGCTCAAGACGGAACCCAAAGCGGTACTTTCATTGCGCTGGACTTCGGACAGAAGACGGTGTTGATCGGGGGTACCGCCTATGCCGGTGAGATCAAGAAGAGCATCTTCACCGCAATGAACCATCTGCTCCCTGCGCGTGGAGTACTGCCGATGCACTGCTCGGCAAATTACGGCAGTGATCAGGATGACGTGGCACTGTTTTTTGGTCTTTCTGGGACTGGGAAAACGACGCTCTCGAGCGACCCCAGTCGCACCTTGATCGGCGATGACGAGCACGGCTGGAGTGACGCTGGAGTGTTTAATTTTGAGGGTGGTTGCTACGCCAAGGTCATTCGCTTGGATCCGGCGGGAGAGCCAGAAATCTATGCCACTACAGGACGGTTTGGCACCATCTTGGAGAACGTCGTTGTCGATCGTCAAACCCGAGCCTTGGACCTTGATGACGCCCGATACACGGAGAACACGCGGTCGAGTTATCCGTTGTCTCAGTTGGGCAAGGTCGACCTCGACGGTCGTGGGGGCCATCCGAAAGCGGTGGTTTTTCTCACTGCTGATGCTTTTGGCACCTTGCCACCCATCAGCCGCCTGACCCGAGAGCAGGCGATGTACCATTTCTTGTCCGGTTACACCGCGAAAGTTGCGGGTACCGAGCGTGGGGTCACCGAACCATCCGCGACCTTTAGCGCGTGCTTTGGCGCACCGTTTATGCCCCGGCATCCCTCGGTCTACGCGGAGCTTTTGGGTCAGAGATTAGCCAAGCACGAGGCGCCAGTGTGGTTGATCAATACCGGTTGGACTGGGGGCGGATACGGAGTGGGTTCGCGGATCAAACTATCTGCCACCCGTCGGATGGTCGAGGCAGCTCTGACCGGAGAGCTGGAGAACACACATTTTGAACGCGAGCGACGGTTCGGCCTAGCAGTGCCGCAGGCTGTGGAGGGCGTGAAATCCAACTTGTTGCGTCCACGAGCAACCTGGGGAGACGAAGCCGCCTACGATCAACGCGCCGGCGAACTGGCGCAGATGTTTCGTCAAAATTTCGCCCAATATGCGGATGCCACTTCTTCGGAGATCGCCGCCGCTGGGCCACCGGGCAACAGCTAAGCCTGACTGACGCGTAGCCGAGATTGGCGTAGCGCTTCACCGAGTGAAGTGACCGCCAGTTCTTCCGGTTTACCCACCCAGTAGCCCTGGGCGTAGTCGATCCCGATTTCCCGCAGTCGGCTCAGTGTGGCCTTCGATTCCACCGACTCTGCGATGCTCAGCATGTTGCTAGTCTTGGCAATCTCGTGGACTGACCGAACGATCACTTCATCCACCTTGTCGTTGAGCATTCCACGGACAAAAGAACCTTCGATCTTGACCATGTCAACGGGTAGCCGACGCAAGTTGAAAAGAGAGTTACTGCCGCTACCGACATCGTCGAGCAGGAACTTGCATCCCAACCCGCGGTAGATGGAAATAAAACGGATGGCGCGTTCGAAGTTGCCGATCGCAGCCGTTTCGGTGATCTCAAAAGCGATCCTCTGCGGGTTGACATCGCTGAGACTGATTTGATCGGCGATAAAAGAGAAAAACCCGGTTTCCCCAAGGCTCTGGCCTGAAATATTGAGCACGAAGCCGACGTCATCGGAGACTTGTTTGAGCAGCGGTAGAGCTTCACGAACCACCCAGCGGTCCACTGTGGTCATCAGCCGATGCCTCTCGGCGACCGGTATGAAACGGTCTGGAAGGATCAGTTCACCATCCGGACCGCGCATCCGCAGCAGTAATTCGACCAGCCGCATTCCGCTGTTCGGTTGCAGGCGTTCGATCGGTTGCTGGTAGAGAACGAAGTTGCCTTCGACTAGCGCGGCGTGCAGCCTCGCCGACCATTCGAGGTCGCCAGCGTGGCGTTTGACGTCGGTGTTGCTCGGGTCGTAGTCCTGGATTTGGCTGCGCCCGTGGGAAGAAGCCAATCGGCTTGCTGATTGAGCTCTCGCTGCTAACTCGGCCGCCGATTCGCGGGCTGAGGTCTGGGTCGTGACCCCAACCGCTGCGGAGAGCGAGAAAACTTGATTTGCGCGAACGAACTGGTAGTCGCGCACGCCTTCGCTCACCCGTTCGGCGACCACGCGCGCTCCGCCTGCGTGCTGCGGTAGACAAACAAAGAAGCGCCCACCCCCGGTTCTGGCGAGCAGTGCCTCCTCGGGCGTCAGGGCGCGGATCACATCCGCGACCTCCCTCAGCAGTTCATCACCGTCATCCAAACTGCAGGTCTCGTTGACCAATCCTACTTCGCCGATCCGCAATGAGAGGATCGAAGAAGCTTCATCGCGGCTGGCTAGAAGGTCGTCTACCTTGCGATAAAACGCGTTGCGGTTGAGCAAACCTGTCACTGTATCTGCGTCGATAAAACGGGCGATTTGATTTTGCACCTGAGTCATTTCAACAGGAGATGTCGGACCGTTGACTTGCGCTGCGATCCCGCCGATTCGAGTCACCCGCCCGTCTCTACGCTCCGACGCCAAGGCGTGAACTTCGATCTCTCGATGTTCGTCTCCCGCTGAGAAATTGAGTCGCAGAACGAAAGGCTCCCGTTCCAGGATCAGGCGTTTCATAGCGTTGCGCAGTATTTCTGCGGATCCAGCATCGAGTTTGCTGAGGAAGTCCTTTTCGTGGGCCATCGGAATCGGCTCGGGCAGAGCCAAGACGCGATCGATCGAGACCGACAAGCGCAGGCGATCTTGGTCGAGTTCCCATTCCCAAGCCGCCACTCGGGTCAAGTCACTGGTGAGGGTTTCCGACCGCATACTCTCCGTCATCCAGTGGCTACCTTGACGCTTGATCGCGCGATTGAGCGCACTGTGCTCATGCGGATGAAGTGGGCATCCAACCCGTGACTCTGCATCAGCTCCGCGAGATGGGCGCTCTTCAAGCTTAGGTCGCAGTAACAGAGATAGCTCTGGTTGGTGGAAAAAGTTGGAAAGGCCTTGAGTGCCTGATCGAAGTGTAGGTGAACAGCTCCGTCAAGGTGCCACTGATCGAACTCTCGACGCGTTCGCAGGTCGATGACAACCGCTCCGGGTGGCTGATGATCGATCTCCAGTCCCGAGGTCAGTTGCGAAGGATCCAGCTGCCGGAGCTTGTAGATCTTGCGCTTCTCAAGAGCATCGTCAATGACCGTGCTCGGTATCTTGTCGGTTTCCTCCGAGACCACTGGAACCGTTGCTCGGGTGGCCGGACGACTGGGAACGATGGCGCAGTATTCGCCAACCTTGGAGGAAAGATCAAAGGTGCCAATTTTTCGCGACAGAGTAACGATCTCGTCTTTGTTGTAGGTGGTCAACGGACGCAATACAGGGACCTCTAACTGGTGGTCTATTGCGCGTAAGTTGTGAATCGTCTGCGACGAGACTTGACCGACTGCTTCGCCGGTTACCAGGACCGGAATTTTTCGCGCGTCGGCGACTTTTTCTGCAGCTTGCAGCATCAAGCGTTTGAGCACCACTTGCCAGTAGCGCCGGGTCACCCGTTCTTGGATCGTGGCCACCGTCGGGCGAAAGTCCACTTCGATGAGTTTCGGCTGGGTGCCGTAACTCCATTGAGAGGCAATCACCTCCATGACCTTGAGCACGCCCAGCCGGTGGGCTTGACCACCGAGATTGAAGAATAGGTAATCCAGAGCAACCCCTCTTCGGAGCATCAGCCAAGCGGCAACCGCGGAGTCAAATCCTCCCGACACCAGGGCTAACCCCCGTCCCTCTACCCCTAGAGGTAAGCCACCGGGGCCGGGTTGTGAGTGGGTGTAATAGTCCGCGGCGCCGGGTGAAATATCGATGCGCACCGTTGCCTGAGGGTTGGAAAGATCAACGCCGCTACTGGCGCCCAGGAGTCGAGTGCCCAGTTCGCGCTCGACTAGATTGGAAGAAAATTCAATCCGGCTGCGTTGGCTTCCCGAACGTCGGGCACGCACGGCGAAGGTTTTGGCGGTTATCGTCTCTCGGAAAAGTCTTTCCCCGATATCAACAATCTCTTCGGAGCTTGACCACGGATGCCGTTCGACGATCGAAAGCGAGTGAATGCTCTGTATCCGTGCGAGAATTTCCATGGTTTGCGGAGCTTCGGAGGTGACCGTGGCTCGACTCCATCCGAGATCGACGGAAAACGGTTGTTCGGTCGAGCGCATGGCATCGCGAATATTGGCTGCCAGGCGCCGCTGAAAATACCGACGAGTGCTCCGCGACTTAGTGCATAAATCACTGGAAAACCGCAGTAAAACTCTCACGTTGTCGGCAACCTATCAAAACCCTGGCTCGCCCGCTGGCCAACTGATTCCGATCTTTGATGCGCTGCGCAAAGAAGTGGATCTACTCACCTGCTCGCAGCCAGTGCATCTGGTGTACAACCCGCTGAGCTATGCCTGGCCGATGTTTATCGACTACCTGGATCGATTTGCCGGTCGAGGCCAAGTGGTGTTGGTGGGGATGAACCCGGGGCCGTGGGGAATGGCGCAAACTGGGATTCCTTTTGGCGAGGTGAGTGCGGTGCGGGATTGGATGGGCTTGTCGGCTGAGATTGGCAAACCACCGGTGGAGCATCCCAAGCGACCGGTCACCGGTTTACAGTGTCCTCGCAGCGAGGTTAGTGGTCGCAGGCTCTGGGGATGGGCTCAAGATTGCCACCGAACCCCGGAGAAATTTTTCCACCGCTTTCTGGTGCTCAATTACTGCCCACTGCTGTTTCTGGAAGCCAGCGGTCGAAACTTGACCCCGGATCGGCTGAGCGCGAAAGACCGGGCCCCTTTGTTTGAAGCTTGCGATCGCGCACTGCGCGACGCGATGGCAGTCTTGGAGCCCCGCTTGGTGGTCGGCGTCGGAGTCTTCAGTGCGCGGCGCTGCAGCCAAGTGCTGGAGTCGTCTCAGATCCAAGTGGGTTCCATTCTTCATCCTAGCCCGGCGAGTCCAGCGGCCAATCGTGGTTGGGCACAACAAGCCGAGAAACAGCTTCTAGATCTTGGAGTGAACGAGACCTCCGACTGAGCGGCGAGACCGGTGAACCTTGGCCCTCTGGGCTAAAATTGTGCTTTGACCCTACGGAGATAAATCAATTGAGCCGCACTAGTGAACAAATCGTTTACCCCACCGCGAAGACCGCTGCGGCGGCGGAAATTTCCGACCTTAATACCTACCGAGATCTGTATCGAAGGTCGATCGAAAACAGCGACGAGTTCTGGTTGGAGCAGGCAAGCTGTCTGGACTGGGACAAAACGCCCACTCAAGGATTCGTCGGGTCGATGGAGAAGGCCGAGTTCAGTTGGTTTGGCGATGGGCGGCTGAACGTCAGTAGCAACTGTCTGGACCGCCACTTAGATCAGCGAGGCGACAAGGCAGCCTTGATTTGGGTGGCGGATGAACCTGGCGAGTACCAGACCATCAGCTATCGGGAACTACATCAACGGGTTGGCAAGATGGCCAATTTGCTGCGCTCGCTGGGGATCAAACGCGGTGACCGAGTTTGTATCTACTTACCAATGATCCCAGAGCTGGCGGTCACCATGCTGGCCTGTGCTCGCATCGGTGCTGTCCATTCAGTGGTGTTTGCTGGTTTCTCGGCCAGTGCGCTGAGCGATCGCATTGAAGACGCGGAGTGTCGCTTGGTAGTGACCGCCAATGAGGGTTTGCGCGGCGGTCGCAAGATTTCCCTCAAGGCGACCGTCGACCAGGCTCTTGAACAGACGGACCTGGTCGAGAAGGTGCTGGTGGTTCGACGCACCGACCTTGAGGTACCGATGGTTGAGGGCAGAGATCTCTGGATGGAGGCCGAACTGGAAAAACAGGGTTCGCAGTGTCAGCCAGAGATGATGAATGCTGAGGATCCATTGTTCATTCTCTATACCTCGGGTTCGACCGGGCGGCCCAAGGGCGTTCTGCACACGACGGGTGGATATGCGGTGTTTGCCTCGGCGACCCATCGCTGGGTGTTCGATCTGAAAGAAGACGATGTCTATTTCTGTGCCGCGGATATCGGCTGGGTTACCGGTCATAGCTACATCGTTTACGGACCTTTGATCAATGGCGCCACCAGCGTCATGTTTGAGTCGACCCCGCTGTATCCAGATCCAGGCCGTTATTGGCAGGTGGTGGAAGATCTCAAGGTGACGATCTTCTATACCGCGCCCACCGCGCTGCGAGCGATTGCTCGCGAGGGCGATCAATGGGTTGAGCGCCACGACCGCTCTTCACTTCGAGTCCTAGGTACCGTCGGCGAACCGATCAACCCGGAAACCTGGAACTGGTATCACCGGGTGGTTGGCCAAGAAACAGCATCGGTGGTCGATACCTGGTGGCAAACAGAGACCGGCGGAATTTTGATTTCGCCTTTGCCCGGTGCGACGCCCGCGAAGCCTGGGTCGGCGACCTTGCCCCTGTTTGGCATCGATCCATTGTTGGTGGACGATGAGGGGGTCGAACTGGAAGGCAACGACGTGCGCGGCAATTTGTGCATGCGCCGTCCTTGGCCGGGGATTGCGCGTACTTTGTATGGTGACCATGAGCGCTTCCAAGAGGTCTATTTTTTGTCATTTCCGGGTCGCTACTTCACCGGGGATGGTTGCTGGCGAGATCCCGATGGCTACTACTGGATTACCGGCAGAGTTGACGATGTGCTGAACGTTTCCGGGCATCGCTTGGGCACCGCGGAAGTCGAAAGTGCCTTGGTGGCCCACCCGGCGGTTGCCGAAGCCGCGGTGGTTGGCTATCCGCACGAGGTCAAAGGAACCGGGATCTATGCCTTTGTCTTGGTTGCTGACCAGTACAAGAATGATCCGGATTTGGTCGCTAGCTTGCGCCAACAGGTGCGCACTGCGATTGGTCCGATCGCTACCCCAGATCGCTTGCAGGTGGCGCCAGGCTTGCCCAAGACGCGTTCAGGAAAAATCATGCGCCGGATTTTGCGCAAGATCGCCGCTGGAGAAACAGAAGATCTGGGTGACTTGACCACGCTGGCAGAGCCGGAAGTGGTGGAAGCTCTGATTGTTGGCCATCACCGTACTCAATCTAGGAGTGCGTGATCTGGAGCGCTTAGCTCAAGAACGCTTGGTTCATGTGTGTCTTGCCCGAGAAAGGCTTGAATCAGAATTGCTGCAAGCGAAAGCGTAGACTGGACCGATGAACGAAGCCTCTAGCAATCGATCCAGTCGGTTTTTGTTCGCTGCAGCTGCCACCGTGGTGGTGGTCGCCGGTTTGCGCGCGGCGTCTGGGTTTATCCTGCCCTTGTTGTTTGCCACTTTGTTGACTCTGCTCACTTGGCCGTTGTTCCGCTGGCTGACCGAAAAGCGTTGCAACGAAAGGCTGGCGCTGGCGATCACCCTGATTGCGGCACTGTTGGCGATCGGTCTGTTCTTGGTAGTGGCCTCGGTTGCGGTCAACGAATTTGCCAGTTCTGCGCCGCAGTACTTCAGTCAGGTGCAACTCCGGTTCGGAGACTGGTTTGACCGGTTGCGCGGAACCGGTGCCTTTGGCGCATGGCTCGGTGCTGCGACTTTGGACCCCGGTGAGCTGGTCAACTTGGCGGCAGCCACTGCGGGCAATTTGCTGTCGGGCACTGCGACCCTACTTTCCTTTCTTCTGCTGGTGTTCTTGACCATGGCCTTCATGCTTGCAGAGTCCAACCGATTTGGCCCCAAGCTGCGGGCAGCGCTTGGGGTGTTGCCCTACAGCGAAGGGCAGGTCGTGGACATCGTTGGCGAGTTGCAGCGTTTTGTTGCCATCAAGACGGTGGTGAGCGCGACGACCGGTTTGCTGGTGGCCGGATGGGTGGCTCTATTGGGCCTGGAATTCCCTTTGTTTTGGGGCCTTGCCGCGTTTCTCTTGAACTTCATCCCCACTTTGGGGTCGATTCTGGCGGCAATTCCCGCATCGATCTTGGCCTGGGTGCAGTTTGGCTTGGGTCGTGCGCTGTTGGTGGTGGCGGGTTATCTAATTGTTAACTTAGTTTTGGGCAACTTGATCGAGCCACGTTGGATGGGACGACGTTTCGGGTTATCTACCCTGGTGGTGTTTCTCTCCTTGTTATTTTGGGGTTGGGTATGGGGTCCTCTGGGGATGCTTCTTTCGGTACCCCTGACGCGAATGGCTAAGATCATCTTCGAGCACACTCCCAAAATGCGCTGGGTTGCCATCTTGCTAGGGCCAAGTCCGGCGCCAAAATAGTCCTCTCAAAGCCAAGGATCCTAATCGCAATCGCTTGACCGGAAAGGTCGATCTCGCTATTGTTTGGCTTGAAAGAGGACTAAATGAGTCCGCTTTGTTTTTTCTCAAAATGGCGAGGCGTTGCGCGACGCTGATTGGCGCTGGAGAGACGGTTCGGTAGTAAAAGAATGATTCGACTGACTAAAGCTGCTGACTACGGAATCTTGCTGCTGACTGGTATGGCGGGGACCGCTACCGATCTGCACACAGCAACCGGATTATCCGAGTTTTGTCATTTGCCACAGCCGACAGTCGCCAAAGTGCTGAAGCTGCTGGCGCGGGCCGGAATTTTGGAATCTGAGAGAGGGGTGCACGGTGGCTACCGCCTAGCACGCAGCCCAGAGCAGATTTCGGTGGGGGATGCAATTCGAGCAGTCGACGGACCGATCGCGATGACCGAATGTGTAGACGACACGCCGGGCCTATGCGCAGTCGAGGCCGATTGCACAATCCGTGGCAACTGGGAGCGCATTAATGCTGCTGTCGCTGCGGCGTTGTCCTCGGTGTCGATCGCCGAGATGGCGACCAACAGCGAGCCGCAATTGGTCCAGCTTGGCCGACAGAAATCAACACGAGAGCATTCTCCCGGAGAGCAGACCCATGCCCACTGAAACTGACACCATCGATTCCTCAGCGGTTTCTGAGGAGGCACCAATGCCGCTTGCGCAGAGTGAAGATGAAGCCTTGTTGCACGAGAAAGCGGCGGAAGAATACAAATACGGCTTCGTCACCGATGTAGAGCAGGAGACGTTTCCACCCGGTTTGGACGAGGACGTCATTCGTCGACTTTCTGAGATCAAAGGCGAACCCGACTGGTTGCTAGAAATGCGACTGTCCGCCTATCGCCACTGGTTGACTCTGGAGGAGCCCACCTGGGCCAACATCACCTACAAGCCGGTCGACTATCAAGCGATTAGCTACTACTCGGCCCCCAAGAAGAAGGGTGAGGGTCCGAAGAGTTTGGATGAGATCGATCCGGAGATTCTCGACACCTACAACAAGCTGGGAATTCCCTTGTACGAGCAGGAGATGCTGGCAGGAATTGCGGTGGACGCGGTTTTTGACAGCGTCTCGGTGGCGACTACGTTTCGGGATCGCCTGGCTGAAGCTGGGGTGATCTTTTGTTCGTTTTCTGAAGCTGTTCGCGAGCATCCAGACTTGGTGCGCAAGTACTTGGGGTCGGTGGTACCGGCCAAGGACAATTTCTTCGCCGCGCTCAATGCGGCAGTCTTTTCCGATGGTTCGTTTGTCTACATCCCGGAGGGCGTGCGTTGCCCGATGGAGTTGTCGACCTACTTTCGCATTAACGCGCAGAACACCGGGCAGTTTGAACGCACCTTGATCGTCGCGGAAAAGGGTGCCCATGTTTCGTATCTCGAGGGTTGTACCGCTCCGATGCGCGACGAAAACCAACTGCACGCGGCGGTGGTCGAGCTGCACGCCGACGAAGATGCCGAAATCAAGTATTCAACGGTGCAGAACTGGTATCCGGGGGACAAAGAAACCGGCAAGGGTGGAATCTTCAACTTCGTCACCAAGCGCGGTTTGTGCGCCGGCAAGCGAGCCAAGATTTCCTGGACCCAAGTTGAGACCGGATCTGCCATCACCTGGAAATATCCCAGCGTGATCCTAAAAGGCGACCAGTCGGTAGGCGAGTTTTACTCGGTGGCGCTTTCCAAAGGACGCCAGCAGGCTGACACCGGAACCAAGATGATTCATGTGGGTAGCGACACCACCTCGACCATCGTTTCGAAAGGGATCTCTGCGGGTCATGGCCAAAATACCTATCGTGGGGCGGTCAAGATTCTTGGTGGTGCCGACAACGCGCGAAATTTCTCGCAGTGCGACTCGATGTTGATTGGCGAGCAGTGTGGTGCCCACACCTTTCCCTACATCGATGTTCAGAACCCGAGCGCCCAGATGGAGCATGAAGCTTCGACCTCCAAGGTCGGAGAGGATCAGATCTTTTACTGCAATCAGCGTGGTATCTCCACCGAAGACGCGTTGTCGATGATTGTTAACGGTTTCTGCAAAGAGGTCTTTCGCGAGTTGCCGATGGAATTCGCGGTGGAGGCGCAGAAGCTGCTCGAAATTAACCTCGAAGGCAGCGTCGGTTAATATACGCCGTCTTTTTTCTATTTACGGAGTTCACATGCTGGAGATTAAGAATCTGCACGTCGAAGTGGAGGGGATCAAGATCCTCCGCGGCGTTGACCTAAAAATTGACCCGGGACAGGTCCACGCGATCATGGGACCCAATGGGTCCGGTAAATCAACGCTGGCCAATGTCTTGGCGGGCAAAGAAGAGTACGAAGTGACCGAGGGTGAGATCTTGTTTCGTGGACAAGATCTGCTGGACATGGATCCTGAAGTGCGTGCCCGTGAGGGCATTTTTATGGCGTTTCAGTACCCGGTGGAGATCCCCGGTGTTTCGAACGTCTACTTCCTGAAGGCCGCGCTGAACGCGATCCGCAAACACCGCAACGAAGAAGAACTGGATGCGATGGACTTCCTCACCTATGTGCGCTCCAAGATGGATCTGGTCAAGATGGACGAGAGCCTTCTCAATCGACCGGTCAACGAGGGGTTTTCTGGGGGAGAGAAGAAGCGCAATGAGATCTTCCACATGGCGGTTTTGGATCCGGTGTTGGCGGTGCTCGATGAGACCGATTCTGGGCTCGACATCGATGCTTTGAAGATTGTCGCCAACGGGGTCAACACTCTGCGCAATGAGGATCGTGGGTTCGTCGTCATCACCCACTACCAACGGTTGTTGAATTACATTGTCCCCGACGTGGTGCACGTCTTGGTCCAAGGCAAAGTACAGCGCTCTGGAGGCAAGGAGCTGGCTCTGGAGTTGGAAGAAAAGGGCTACGCCGAGGATGTTGCTTCTTCGAAGCAGGTGGCGATCGCATGACGGCGATGACCGCGAACCTCGAACGGGGCAACCGGTTCGCCGCATTTGAGGTCGAGGCGGCGCCTTCCGCGGCGTGGCGTGGTTTGCGCCAGCGGGGCGTAGACAGTTTCCGTGCGCAGGGACTTCCGACTACCCGGATGGAAGATTGGCGTTTCACCAACGTCGCTTCGATCGGACGAACGCAGTTCACCAGTCCCAACCGAGACCTAACAGTCAGTAAGTCGGATCTTGAGCCCTACTTTGAGGCCGACGGGCCGGTGGTGGTGTTGGTCAACGGTCGGTGGTCTGATGAGCTTTCCTCGATTGACGGCCTGCCCGAAGGAGTTAGGCTGTCCGGTTTGGCGACCATGGGCGACAGCATCACTCCGGTGGGTTCGCTGGCCCAAATTGATCGACACCCGTTTGCCGCACTCAATACCAGTCTCTTCAACGATGCTTTGGTGTTGGAAATGGACAAGGGTGTGGTCGTCGAGCAGCCGCTCTACATTCTTTCGGTGGCAGTGACCGAGTCTGGACCGACCGCATTCTTTCCGCGTTTGTTTGTGCGCGCTTCGGAGAGCTCCCAGGTGACTTTGGTGGAACAGCATTTGACAATAGGCGAAGGCAAATATTTAACCGCTCCGGTTACCGAGTTTGCGCTCGATGCCAATGCTGTTGTCGATCACTACCGGGTGCAACGGGAGTCGACCTCGGCCTATCACTTGGGCTTGACCCACGTGCACCAGCAGACGGCCAGCGCTTTTGCCTCCCACGCGATCACCTGGGGCGGAGCGGTGGTGCGCAATGACGTGGTCGCCCAATTGGATGGCGAGGGAGCCGATTCGATTCTCAACGGTTTGTACATGGTGGAGGGGAACCAGCTGGTCGATAACCACATGCGTGTTGAGCATTGCCAGGCCAACACCACCAGCCATGAGCTTTACAAAGGAATCATGGAGGGTGGCTCTCGGGCGGTGTTTAACGGTCGGATCTTTGTTCACAAGGGGGCGCAGAAAACCGACGCCAAGCAGACCAACCGTAATCTACTGCTCTCCGATGAGGCGATCGTCAACTCGAATCCACAACTGGAAATTTTTGCTGATGACGTCAAATGCACCCACGGGTCGACCATTGGTCAGTTGGACCCACAAGCGCTTTTCTACTTGCGGTCTCGCGGTATCGGTGAGGTCGCTGCACGGAGCTTACTTACCTACGCTTTTGCCAGCGATATCGTCTCTAGGGTCAAAGTCGAAAAGACGCGGATTGATCTAGAAGAAATTTTGTTTCGTCGTTTGCCGCGTGGCGAAGTTGTGCGCCAGGCGGTCTAACTATGGCGACGATGACCTCGGCTGATCTCGCACCGTTCCCTGCCGAACGGGTGCGTGCTGATTTTCCGATCCTGCAACGAGAGGTTCACGGGAACCGGCTGGTCTACCTGGACAGCGCGGCGAGCGCCCAGAAGCCTCAACAGGTCATCGATGCCGAGGCGGATTTCTACCGCTCCAGTTATGCCAACGTGCATCGTGGTGTTCACACCCTTTCTCAGGAAGCGACCGTCGCCTATGAAGGGGCACGCGAGACCGCGCGAAAATTTCTGGGAGCACAAGAGTCTCAGGAAGTGGTGTTTGTTCGTGGGACCACGGAGGCGGTCAATTTAGTCGCCCAGGCTTTCGTTCGACCTCGACTTACTACTGACGATGAGATCTTGTTGACCGGACTTGAGCATCACTCGAACATCGTTCCGTGGCAAATGGTCTGCAATCAGACCGGAGCAAAGTTACGCGTGGTGCCGATCAATGATCGGGGTGACGTTGATGTAGATCGGTTCGCGGATGCGTTTTCCCAGCAAACGAAATTTTGTGCCTTTGCCCATGTCTCCAACGCTCTGGGTACCGTCAACCCGGTAGAGAAAATGATTGCTATTGCCCAGGCTCGGGGAGTGCCGACCCTGATCGATGGAGCACAAGCCGCGCCGCATCTTCCGCTCGACGTTGCCGCGATGGGTTGTGATTTCTACGCCTTCTCGGGCCACAAGCTCTACGGCCCGACCGGCATCGGTGTTCTCTATGGCAAGGGCCCATTGATGTCCTCGATGGAGCCGTTTCAGGGTGGTGGCGAAATGATTCGCAGCGTCACCTTTGAACACACCGAATACGCTCCTTCACCGCATCGTTTCGAGGCCGGAACGCCCAATATTGCTGGCGCAGTCGGCTTAGGTGCCGCGATCGACTACCTAACTGAATTCGATCGACCAGCCTTGGCTGCTTACGAGGACGATCTGGTTGCCTATGCACTAGAGCGAGTGCAAGAGATCTCTGGACTCAAACTGATTGGTGAGCCGAAGCAACGGGTTGCGGTGGTTTCTTTTGTCGTCGATGGAGTCCATGCGCACGACCTCGGGACGATTCTTGACCGGCAGGGAATCGCGGTACGCGCTGGGCATCATTGTGCCCAACCGGTGATGGATCATTTCTCCGTTCCGGCAACCGTGCGCGCCTCCTTTGGGTTGTACAACTGCAAAAAAGATGTAGATTGTTTGGTCGAGGGCGTTCAGCAGGCGTCGCAGTTGTTTGCCTAACCGGAATCACTATGTCGATGGAACTCAGAGATCTGTACCAAGAAGTAATTCTTGACCACAACAAGAACCCAAAAAACTACGGCTCACTACAATCCCCAACCCATTGTGCCAATGGTCACAACCCCCTCTGCGGTGACCAACTTAAGCTGTACCTTGAAATGCACGGGGACACTGTGGATGATGTGCGTTTCGAGGGTTCAGGCTGTGCCATCTCGACCGCATCAGCTTCGTTGATGACCGAGGCGATCAAAGGGCTTAGCCGACAGGAAGCAAAGGGACTGTTTGACGAGTTCCATCAACTCTTGACCGGAGACCCATCGGTCGCTGGCCAGGCTGGAAAATCCCTCGGCAAACTTGCCGTCTTTTCTGGAGTCCGCGAGTTTCCGGTGCGTGTCAAGTGCGCGACACTCGCATGGCACACCCTCGAAGCCGCTCTCTCCGGTGGTACCGCGTCAGCGAGTACTGAGTGAGCGAACTAGAGACCTCCATTCATCGGCAAGAAACGTGGCGCCTTGACGAGTTGTCAGCGTCCGCGGGGAAATCCTCTGCGGGTTTGGCAGAACTGCGTCGCCAAGTCGATCAGTTTGCACAGTTCCGCGACCTCCTGACCGACGAAATCTCGAATCAAGACTTCTTGCGCGTGCTGCTCTCCTATGAGCGGCTGATTCACGACCTGCAGCTGCCGGGTGCCTATGCTTCTTTGGTCTTTTCTGCCGATACCCAGTCGGACGAGACCCTCAGTCTCAAGAATCGAGTCGAGCACGCGCTCACCGAGTTTCAAAACCGTACTCTGTTTTTCTCTCTTTGGTGGAAGCAGCTGGGCGACGACAATGCTGAACGGTTGTTGTCCCAAGTCAAAGGTGACCACCGTCATTTCTTGCAAGATCTACGGCGGGTTCGCCCCTATGTCTTGGAAGAAAGATCTGAGCAACTGATCAACGTCAAAGACGCGCACGGGGTCGGTGGCTTGATGACTCTCTACTCGATGCTCACCAACCGTCTCGAATTCAATCTTGAGGTGGCCGGAGAGTCTTTGCCCCTGACCCGCGATGGCTTGATGAGTTATGTGCATTCTTCGGACGCCTTATTGCGCCATGGTGCCTATGAGGAGCTGTTGCAGGTATTTGCCCGAGAGGCCCCGATCCTGGGACAGATCTATGTCCATCGGGCGCACGATTGGGCCGCGGAGCAACTCGACTTGCGCGGTTATCCTTCACCGATCGCAGTTCGCAATGTAGACAACGATTTGCCCTGTGGGGCGGTAGACGTATTGCTCGATGTTTGCGTTGAACAAAGACATGTATTCCAACGCTACTTTCAGCTCAAGGCCAAGTGGTTGGGATACCCAGGCAAGTTGCCACGCCAAGATCTCTATGCTCCGATTGAAGCCTCGGAAAAGACCGTCGAGTACTGGGATGCTGTGGATCTGGTCCTGGATACCTTCAACGACTTTTCCCCCGAGATCTCCAGCGCCGCTCGGCGGATCTTTGACGAGCACCATATAGACGCCGAGATCCGCAAAGGTAAGCGTGGTGGTGCTTTTTGTCTTACCGTGACCCCTGATCTCGCGCCCTGGGTGTTGATCAACTACACCGGCAAACTGCGCGACGTTGCCACCTTGGCTCATGAACTGGGGCACGCGGTTCATTCGGTGCTGGCGAAAGACTGCTCGGTATTGACTCAGCACCCGGTTTTGCCTTTGGCGGAGACCGCGTCGGTGTTCTCCGAGGTCTTGCTCACTGAACGACTTCTTTCCGAGGTCTCGACGCCAACCGAGCGTCGCGAGCTATTGGCCGCGGCGGTGGACGACGCCTATGCCACTGTCTTGCGCCAGGCCTATTTCGTTCTCTTTGAGCGCGAGGCGCACAAAGCGATTGTCGAAGGTAGTTCGACAGATGATCTTCACGGCATCTACGGTGGCTTGCTCGAGCAGCAGTTTGGTGATGCGGTGGAGGTGCCCGAAGCATTCCGACACGAGTGGGTCTCCATTCCCCACTTGTTTCATTGGCCCTTTTATTGCTATGCCTATAGCTTCGGGCAGTTGCTGGTACTCGCTTTGTACCAGCGCTACCGAGAACAGGGAGAAGCGTTCAAGCCGGGGTATCTGAAGATGTTGGCCTACGGGGGGTCCGCTTCGCCGAGTGAGATTTTGGGAGAAGTGGACATCGACCCGGGAGACGCAGATTTCTGGCGCGGTGGCTTCGCTCTAATTAAAGAATGGGTAGACGAACTAGAAGCTCTAAGCTGACCCTTGCCATCCTTGTCCTAGCGTGCTCTCTGGCATTGGAGGGAGTCGGGACCAGTGCGGAAGCAGAGGTCAGCCTGCCTCAGTTCGCCGAAGACGCTGAGGTCTTACATTTTCGCTGGCAGACACGCGGCATGCTGAAGTTTTTATTCCCCGGATCGGGAACCGCCACTTTAGTTACCGAGCGGGCGCGAAATGGTCGAGTCCGATCCCAACTTCACGTGGCGACAGACGGTGATGTCTACTGGCTAGCCGGTTCGCAAGTGGACGCCGGGTCCTTGACCCTGGTTGAGACTTGGTCGTCCTATCGCTGGCGGGGCCGTACCAAGGCCAAGTCTAAGGAGATCAGCGAGAACGGCGTGGTGGACATGATCGCGGCGATCTTGACTCTGCGTAGAGAGCAACCACAAAAAAAACGGCGCTTTCAGTTGTTGGCGGGAAGTGTCTACCCGATTGAAGCCACCCCGCAACCCGATCCCGAGAGCGGTGTAATGCGCTACTTCTTGGAGGGCAAACAGGGGCGCCGGGGCGAGCGTTGGAACGATCGAGCCGAAATATCGTTTGATTCTGCCGACAATCTTCCCAGTCACATCGCCTTGATCGGCACCCTGATCCGCATCGACTTGGATCTGGATCGCGAGAAGCACCCGCTTCCCGAATAGTCCCAGCTTGGTAGCGATGCTGCGACAGCGCCGACCTTAAGCGGCAACCGCGCGAGGTTCCGCTACTTGACGAACGCCTTCAGAATGTCGATCGGCAACGGGAAGACAATGGTTGAATTGTGCTCCGCCGAGATCTCGGTCAATGTTTGCAGGTAGCGCAACTGTAAGGTGGTTGGGTTGGCGCTGAAGGCTTCGGCAGCTTCTGCCAAGCTCTTAGACGCTTGCAACTCACCGTCGGCGTGAATGATCTTGGCGCGCTTCTCGCGCTCGGCTTCTGCCTGACGGGCCATCGCCCGTTGCATCTCTTGCGGCAAGTCAACGTGCTTGACCTCGACCACAGAGACCTTGATTCCCCACGGATCAGTGTGCTTATCGATGATCGACTGGAGTTCTTCGTTGAGCTTTTCTCGCTCGGATAGCAACTCATCCATCTCCACCTGACCCAAGACCGAGCGCAGCGTGGTCTGGGCGATCTGACTGGTGGCTTGCATGTAGTTTTCGATTTCAACCACGCTCTTGGCCGGGTCGACGACACGGAAGTAAACCACCGCGTTGACCTTGACCGAAACGTTGTCGCGGGTGATGACGTCTTGGGTTGGAACATCGTGCACCAAGGTTCGCAGTGAGACCTTCACCATGCGCTCCAAGGGGAACAGAACGAACACCAAGCCGGGGCCGCGGGTGGCCACCAAGCGACCGAGGCGAAAGACCACAGCCCGTTCGTATTCGTTCAGCACGCGGATCCAGCGACTGAGAAAGAACGCTCCGATTGCGAGTACAACAAGGATTCCAGAAAGACCTGCAGGCATGATTACTCCTCTTCTTCGTAGTCTTGATGATCAGATATTAGGGATTCGACCTGGAGGCGCATACCGTTGACCGCCACCACTCGTACCTCTTGACCGCGTTCTACCGGTTGACTTGATTCTGCGTCCCACAGTTCCCCGTGGACGAACACTTTGCCGCGTGGGTTGAGCGCGGTACGAACTTCAGCAATTCTGCCGATCATTCCTTCGTTGCCGGTGGCCACTTGGCGCCGATGACTGCGAATCACCAGTGTTACCGCCCCAGCCACCGCCAAAGCTGCCAGAGCGGCGGTGGTGCCAATCAGCCCCCAACTCACTTGCAGGGCCGGGTCGGTACTTTTAAACAACATGCTTGATCCTAAGACCATTGAGATGATTCCAGCGACCGTGAGTAGCCCATAGCTGACCACTTTGATCTCGGCTATGAAAAACAGCACCGCCAATCCCAGCAGGCCAATACCTACATAGTTGACCGGCAGTACCGAGAGACCGAAGAAGGCCAGCAGCAGACAGATGGCACCTACGGCACCGGGGAACACCGAGCCAGGATTGGAGAATTCGAAGTAAAGCCCCAGCCCTCCGAGCGACAGCAATAGATAAGCGATGTTGGGATGGGCCAGCGCCGCCAGGAAACGCTGCAGCTTGGTCATCGGTAGCGGTTCAATCGAGGCGTCTTGGGTCGCCAACGTCAGCTCGGCATCGTCCGATTTGCTCACTGTTCGACCATCGAGCTTAGCCACTAGGTCGGTGACCGAGGGCGAAACGAAGTCGATCAGACCCAATTCCAAAGCCTCGTCTGCGGTGTAGGACTTACTCTCGATCACCGCTGCTTCCGCCGCCTCGATATTGCGCTCCAACCTGGAAGCCAAGGAACGAATGTTCGCCGCTGCATCCTCCTCGACCTTGGCTGCCATGTGCCCCTCGATATCCTCACCAGATCCCGAGACCGGATGCGCTGCACCGGTATTGGTCTCTGGCGCCATGACCGCAATATCCGCCGCCATAAGCAGAAAGAAGCCGGCCGAAGCCGCCTGCGCTCCCGAGGGAGAAACATAAATCACCACCGGTGTTTTCGCCGCCAACATCGCCTCGGTGATATCTCGAGTTGAGGTCATCAAGCCGCCGGGCGTGTCTAATTCAATCACCACCGCTGTGGCACCCGATTCATCCGCTTCTTTCAGCGCGTCTTCGATGTACTGTGCGGCGATTGGGTGGATGATCGATTTGAGTTGGAGATGCGAGACGACTTCAGATTCGACACTGTCCTGTGCCAGGGCACTGAGTCCGACAAGAACCAGCCCAGATAGAGTCAAGGCTCTGATCCAGTCGGCGCGCTTCCGCATTGCGGTGATCCCCCTGAGTTCAAGTCTCATGAGCTCCAGTATAGCGACCCTTCGGGCAGTTCTCTGGAGTCGAAGCAGAGAACTGGTTAGAGTCGAACGATGTGGAACAAATCCCTGGTTCTGGCTTTGTCCCTGACGTTTGGCTGCGCAAGCCCACCGGCGACGGATCATGTGGTGGAGGCCGAGTTCGAAGGGGGTGCCGAGGTTGGCATCCAGCAAGTGGAGCTGTTCCTGGCGAGTGCCGCCTCTCCCGGTGCGCTGCTGTTGGGTGATCAGACGGTTTTGCTCGGCTACCTTGCGAGCGAGGAGCAGCGAACTTCGTTGGAGATGACCCGGGTATCGCCTGAAGCAGCTGCAGACGCGCTAGAAGTGACCTCAGGCTCCAACTTCTTCGCCAACTGGGCGGATGTTCCGGGTATGGTGGAAGCTGGGGATGGGTCGTGGATCGCCCATTGGCTGGAAGTGTCAGGTTCGGAGACCTATGACTATGGAGCCAAGGTGGCTCGTTCCTTAGATCGAGGTGAGTCATGGAGCCAGCTGGGGTGGCTGAATGACGATGCTTGGGCCGCTGGGGAATCCCAGGTGATCGCCGGAGAGCATGGGTTTGTTTCTTGGGTGCCCGAAGGGGAAGGGGTGCGAGCGTTTTGGTTGGATGGGCGCGAGGCGGTGAGTCACTCGGCAGACGGGGCCCACGATGGTGCCATGCAGTTGCGTACAACCACGGTGGTTGACGGCGTGATCCAAGCTTCCGAGGTGCTAGACGATCGCGTGTGTGACTGCTGTCCGACGGCGGCGGTTACAACCCCTAATGGTGCCTTAGTGGCGTTTCGAGATCGCACCGAAGACGAGATTCGCGATATTCATCTCTTGCGACAGACGGCGGACGGTTGGTCTCGAACCGAGATCGATACCAGCGGCTGGGAGATCGCCGGATGTCCGGTCAATGGCCCAGCTCTAGCCAACGATGGGGATCTGGTATTGGTGGCTTGGTTTTCGGGCTATCCAAAACCGACGGTCTATGCAGCTTGGTCTCAAGATGGTGGCGAGACCTTTGGCGCGCAACAATCTCTGACCACAGACACCTTTGGCAGGGTGACGGCGGCGATTGTTGGCGGCAAGGGATACATCGGTTGGTTGCGGCAAACGGCGCCCCTGGAAAAACAAATGGTGGAGCAACAACCTGGACCGGTCGGCGGTGGGGAAGTCCGAGTGGCGGTTCTAGACCCTGATGGCTCGGTGGCAGAGGACGTCGGACTGGTCGAAACCGCAGCCTCTCGACGAGCCGGGATTCCTCGGTTGGTGGCGGTGGGTGACCGCTTGGGTTTGGTTTGGACTGAAGTGATCGCAGGCGAGGACGAAGAGTTAACGACCAACGTTCGCTATCAAGAGTTTCCAATACCGCTCCAAAGCGAGTCGTTGTAGCTTAAGATCCTTCACCGACTCGTTTTTGGTTGCCTGGGGACCAAACCCTTCAACCCAGAACCGCCAAGCGGCGTACAATACGCGGACTTCGCCCGTAGCGAAAAAATTCGGGTGAGAACACAACATGAAGACATGGATTGACCGCAAGAACGCAGATGTAGACGGAGAAGAAACCAAAGAATGGTTGGACGCGCTAGAAGCAGTGATCGAACGCGACGGACCGGAGCGGGCACATTTTCTGATTGAGTCGCTGGTGGACCGGGCACGTCGTCGCGGGGCTTATCTGCCGTACAATGCGACCACCGCCTACGTAAACACGATCCCTCCGCACCAGGAGAAGAAGCGGCCTGGTGACCCTGCTTTAGAACGACGTATCAAGTCGATCATTCGCTGGAACGCGCTGGCGATGGTGGTTCGCGCCAACCGAGGAGAGGGATCTCTGGGCGGGCATATCGCTAGCTACGCTTCTGCGGCAACGCTCTACGAGGTGGGTTTCAATCATTTCTTTCACGCCCGAAGTGAAGACCACCTTGGGGATTTGGTTTATTTCCAAGGGCACAGTTCGCCGGGAATCTATGCTCGGGCGTTTCTCGAGGGACGGGTGAGTGAAGAGGAACTGCGGTTGTTTCGCCGGGAACTCGATGGCGGACTCCCTTCTTATCCCCATCCTTGGTTGAAACCCGATTACTGGCAGTTCGCCACCGTGTCGATGGGCTTGGCGCCGATTCAGGCGATCTATCAAGCCCGGTTTATGAAGTATCTGGATAACCGGGGCATTGTGCCCGCCGGCAATCGTAAGGTCTGGGCTTTTCTCGGTGATGGAGAGACCGATGAGCCAGAGTCATTAGGCGCGATTTCGCTCGGAGCTCGCGAGAAACTCGACAATCTAATTTTTGTTGTTAACTGTAATCTCCAGCGTTTGGACGGTCCGGTTCGCGGCAACGGCAAGATCATCCAAGAGCTGGAAGGGGTGTTTCGCGGTGCCGGTTGGAATGTAATCAAGGTGATCCTGGGCGCCAATTGGGATCCCTTGTTGTCGCAAGACCCCGGCGGTTTGCTGCGTCAGAGGTTGGAAGAAGCAGTGGACGGCGACTATCAAGCCTACGGTGCCAATGATGGCGCCTTCGTGCGCGAACATTTTTTTGGCAAGCATCCTGAGTTGCAGGAGATGGTGGCCCATCTCTCCGACGACGACCTGTGGCGCTTGAAGCGTGGTGGCCATGACCCGGACAAGGTTTATGCGGCCTACGCGGCGGCAATGGAGCACACGGGTCGCCCGACGGTGATTTTGGCCAAGACCATCAAAGGATACGGTATGGGCGAGGCCGGTGAAGGGCAAAACATCACCCACCAGCAGAAGAAGATGGGTGAAGAGGCGCTACGTCACTTTCGTGACCGGTTTGCGATTCCGATCAGCAATGAGCAGCTCGACGAGTTGCCGTTCTACAAGCCGGCGGAGAACTCTCCAGAGATGGACTATCTCAGGGAGCGGCGGGAGTCGCTCGGAGGGTGGTTTCCCGCCCGGATCACCGACGCCGAACCTCTGATCGTTCCCGACCTCGAATCATTTCGCAGTGTGCTCAAGGGTTCGGATGGCCGGGACGTCTCCACCACCATGGCTTTTGTCCGCTGGTTGATGACCCTGACGCGCAACAAGGAGATCAAGGATCGGGTGGTGCCGATCGTTGCCGACGAGGCGCGCACCTTCGGTATGGAAGGCATGTTTCGCCAAGTCGGAATCTACGCCTCGGAAGGTCAGCTCTATCAGCCGGTGGATCATGACCAGTTGGCTTACTACCGGGAAGCCAAGACCGGCCAGATTTTGGAAGAGGGGATTTCTGAGGCCGGCGCGCTGTCCTCTTGGATTGCCGCTGGACTTTCGTACACCAACTACGGCCGCCACATGATTCCGTTTTTCATTTTCTATTCGATGTTTGGATTTCAGCGCGTCGGCGATTTAATTTGGGCTGCCGGGGACATGCAAGCCAACGGATTTTTGCTCGGAGCGACTTCGGGTAGAACCACTTTGAATGGCGAGGGATTGCAGCATCAAGACGGTCACAGTCATCTGGCCGCTTCAACGGTACCCAACTGCATCGCCTACGACCCAACCTACGGTTACGAACTGGCGGTGATTCTTCAAGATGGCCTTCGGCGGATGTATCAAGAGGGCGAAGGGATCTTTTACTACATCACCTTACTCAATGAAAATTATGAGCATCCACCTCTACCGGAAGGCGCAGAGGACGGAATCCGTCGTGGCTTATATCTCTTGGATGGGGTCGAGTCGACCGATAAGAAGCCGGCCGTGGATCTTCTCGGCGGTGGGTCGATCCTGCGCGAAGTGGAGGCTGCCGCGACCATCCTGCGCAACGATTACGATGTCGCAGCCTCGGTGTGGAGCGCCACCAGCTTCAATGAACTGCGGCGGGATGGCATGGCAGCGGAACGTTGGAACCGACTACATCCGAGCGAGCCAAACAAGCTTTCGTATGTCGAGCAGTGCTTTACCGATCGTTCAGGTCCGGTGATTGCCTCAACCGATTGGATGCGCACCGTCGCAGACCAGATTCGCCCCTGGGTCAAACGTCCCTACTCGGTGCTCGGCACTGACGGCTTTGGTCGTAGCGACACGCGCTCCAAACTGCGACGATTTTTCGAGATCGATCGCTACCATGTGGTGGTTGCTGCATTGCACGCTCTGTCTGAGCAGGGCGCGATCGAGTCGGCAGTGGTCTCCCGGGCGATCCGCGAATTTGGTATCAACCCGGACAACCAGGCGCCCTGGACGATCTGAATCTAATGGCCGATCCGATCCAGCAAGAACTCACGATCCCAGACTTGGGCGGCGCCACCGACGTCACGGTTGTTGAGGTCTTTGTCTCCGCCGGGGATGTGGTTGGCGTCGATGACTCCCTGGTCGCCCTGGAGAGCGAGAAAGCTTCGATGGACGTGCCCAGTACCCACGCCGGAACCGTGGTGGCTATTCATCTGGCGGTGGGAGATACGGTGGAGGAAGGTGCCCTTCTGGCGGCGCTGGAGGTCGTAGCTTCGGAAGTTGAAGCGACCGCCAGTGCAGCTTCCAAAGACAGTGCGGCTTCCGCAGAAATCTCTACTGAGGCCTCTTCCGCAGCTCCGGCGAAACCAGAACACGCAAAAGCTGCTTCGTCGGTGACCCCCACGCCGCCTGCCACACCAACTCGCGAAATAGTGGTGCCGCAAGCGGCGGCCTCCCCGGTGATCGACGAGCGATCTTTTGCTGCCGCTTACGCCGGACCTGCGGTGCGTCGATTCGCCCGTGAGCTGGGCGTCGACTTGGGTCGAGTGACCGGTAGTGGTCGCAAGCGTCGGATCGTTCGCCAAGACGTAGTGGCTTTCGTTAAGCAGCAACTCGCTGGGGGTTCGACCCAGGCGGGTTCAGCCTTGCCGCCGATGCCCAAGGTGGACTTCGCCAAGTTTGGTCCCATCGAACGGCAGCGGTTGACGCGGATTCAGAAGGCCTCAGGACCGAATCTGCACCGCTCTTGGTTGTACGTGCCGCACGTGACCCAGTTTGATGAAGCCGACATTACCGATCTGGAGCGGTATCGCAAGGAAAACAAACCGGCGGCGGCAGAGCAAGGGATTCGTTTGACCCCGTTGGCGTTTGTGCTCCAAGCGGTTGCCGCAGCTCTCCAAGAGTTTCCCTTGGTCAATGCATCGATCGATGTTGACGCAGGGGAAGTGATTCTCAAGAAGAGCTATCACTTGGGGGTGGCGGTCGACACGCCGGGCGGACTGGTGGTTCCTGTGGTGCGCGACGTCAATCAGAAGGGCGCGTTGGCCATCGCCACAGAGCTGGGCGAGATATCTGCGCGAGCTCGTGAGGGGAAACTACGCATCAACGAATTGCAGGGAGCCTCTTTTACCGTGTCCAGCTTGGGCGGAATCGGTGGTACCGGGTTCAGCCCGATCGTCAACTCCCCAGAAGTCGGGATCTTGGGCGTCGCCCGTTCTCGCATGACACCGGTGTTTGTCGACGGGGAGTTTGTTCCTCGGTTGATGCTGCCGTTCTCCTTGTCCTACGACCACCGTGTGGTGGATGGCGCGCTGGGGGTTCGTTTCACCACCTTCCTCGGCGGACTGCTCGCCGATCCCAGCAATTCCCAACTCTGACAGGGACTGATTTTTGATAGGGAATGACTTTGATTGGGAATAACCATGCCGCAGGTTGAAGTTCGTATTCCAGATTTGGGTGGTGCCGATGACGTCGCCGTGGTTGAGGTTTTGGTCAGCGTCGGCGACGCCGTGGCGGTCGATGACAGCCTGATTGTCTTGGAGAGTGAGAAAGCATCGATGGATGTCCCCGCTCCGCAGGCGGGAGTTGTGGTGCAATTGCGCCTGGCGGTGGGAGACCCGGCGCGCGAAGGAGCTGTGATCCTTGCGTTGGAGGTCGACGAGGAGGTGGAGGAGGCAGCTGCATCCACTTCGCAAGCGCTGGATGGGCAAGAGCGAGAGGGTACCTCCGAGGTTGTGACTCCGAGTGTCGCGGGAGCCGACTCCAGCTCTTCGCAGCCTGCCCAGCCAAAGGGGGAAGCAAGGCAGTCGACCGCGAATGCAACTGCTTCATCGCAGGCCGTTCCCCCCCCAGCCGCGCCAGCCGAGATTCGTGCAACAGCCGACCAACACCACCCTTTGGTAGTTCTCGGCGCCGGTCCTGGTGGCTATACCGCAGCGTTTCGTGCTGCCGATCTTGGCCTACCGGTGCTGCTGATTGAGAAGTATGCGGAGTTGGGTGGAGTTTGTTTGAACGTCGGCTGCATTCCGTCCAAGGCATTACTGCACACCGCCGAGGTCATTTCCGCCGCTGCCGCTATGGCCGACCACGGTGTGGACTTTGGCGAGCCCAAGATCGATCTGGGGCAACTCGGGCAGTTCAAGGATCAGGTGGTAGGTCGTCTCACCGGCGGTTTGGCGACGATGGCTAAACAACGCGGGGTGGAGGTACGCCAGGGAGTCGCCCGTTTCGCTTCAACCCACCACCTTGAGATTGACGGCGAGGATGGGCTCAGCACGGTTTCTTTTGACCAGCTCATTTTGGCAGTGGGTTCGCGGCCCTTTGAACTGCCAGGCTATCCCTATGATGATCCCCGCATTTGGGACTCAACCGATGCTCTCAAGCTAGACACGGTTCCGGAACGGTTGTTGGTGGTTGGCGGCGGCATTATTGGTTTGGAAATGGCGACCGTTTACGCGGCGTTGGGATCCCAAATCACGATCTTGGAACTCAAGCCTCAGCTGATCCCTGGTTGCGACCCAGACTTGGTGCGCCCACTGCAGCGACGGCTCAAGAAGCAAGGTTGCCGCATTCTCTTGGGCACCAAGGCGGGTTCGATTGAGCCAACCGAAGGCGGGCTAGTGGCCACCTACGAGGGCAAGTACAAGGGTGACCCCGAGACCTTTGACCGGGTCTTGGTCGCGGTCGGTCGAAGACCCAACTCGGATCGAATCGGCATTGAGGCGGCAGAGATTACAGTCGACGCCCGGGGCTTTGTTACGGTGGATCGCCAGCAGCGAACCAACCAGGCCCATATCTTTGCGATCGGCGATTTGGTGGGTGAGCCCCAGTTAGCGCACAAAGCGACCCACCAAGCCAAAGTGGCGGCCGAAGTCGTCGCCGGGCACAAGAGCTCTTTTGATGCTCGCGTAATCCCTTCTGTGGCCTACACCGATCCCGAGATCGCTTGGGCAGGACTGACGGAGACAGCAGCCAAGGAGAGCGGCGCTGTATATCAAGTGGCGGCGTTTCCTTGGGCAGCCAGTGGTCGCGCGATCGGTGTTGGCAGAACCGAAGGCAAGACCAAGATCCTCTTTGACCCCGACACCAATAAGGTTTTGGGTGCTGGATTGGTTGGTCCTCACGCCGGTGAACTGATCGCCGAGATCGCGTTGGCGATCGAGATGGGTGCCGAGGCTGCGGACTTGGGTCTCACCATTCATCCGCACCCGACCTTCTCTGAGACCGTGGCGATGGCGGCTGAAGTACTCGAGGGTACCGTGACGGACCTCTACTTAGGTAACAAACGGCGCTAGACGGGGACACAATATTTTGTTTGTGTCCCCTCTAGTGCACGGAAGTACTGTGCTCGTCCTCTTCAAACCCGTGGGTAAAAAAGAAAACGCAAGCCGCTGAACGGTTCGTTTCGTTTTCGGTCATCGCTTCGAAGCCGTGTTCGTCGAGTTCTTCCATCAGCGGTAGAACGTGGCTGAGTTGGCTGGTGTCGATCAAGACTTCGCCTGCGATCCGTTTTCCGCGAATCGCCTGGATCACCCAAGTATTGCGTTCCTGTCCGATCACCCAGTGGACCGAATCGTCGTCGTAAAGAACCGTATTTGGCGTGGCTACCCGGGTTAAACAGTTGGCGTGCTGCTCGAACCAAGTCCAAAATTTATCCAGGGAGAGGGGTTCCATAGTTCATACGTTACCAGGGATGTTGTTGGCGATCGGTGTGACTCAGACTGGACGGCATTAGATCTCTTGCACCAGCGGAACACTAGCTCGACACTCAGCCTCTATTTCAGTTGTGTTTGGAGGTGCGGAGAGCGGATGGGGCAGATCTTGCCATATACCCCTTGGGGGTATATTATCCAGAGGTGATGAATGAGACAAAACCGAAGAGAACCACCAGTCATGAAAACTTGCGCCAGCCGCTCTTGCGACGGCTGTCTCGGGCAGAGGGTCAGCTCGCTGGGGTGCGTCGAATGGTCGACAATGACGCCTATTGCGTGGATATTCTGGTGCAGATCGCGGCGGTACGAGGGGCGCTGGGTCGGGTTGGGCAGATGCTTTTGGGCTCTCACATCGAGCACTGCGTCGCCAGCGCTTTTCGTAGTGGTGATGTTATTGAGCAAGATCGACAAGTAGAGGAGCTGATGGAGGTCTTTACTCGCTACGGGGGCTTGCCGACCAAATGACTTTCTTCGAATCGATGTGGGCCATTTTGTTGTCCCTGGCTCCCTGGCTATTACTCGGAGCGGCGATCGCTGGGATTCTGCACGGGTTGCTGCCGCCGACGTGGATTCATCGCCAGTTTCGAGGGCGGGCGGGAGTGCTCAAAGCGGTTGCCTTGGGGGTCCCGTTGCCATTGTGTTCCTGCGGCGTGATACCCGCTGGATTGGGATTGAAAAAGGAAGGCGCCAGCGACGGAGCGGCGATCGGATTCTTGATCTCGACTCCGCAAACCGGGGTCGATTCCGTTTTGGTGTCAGCGTCGTTTCTCGGCTGGCCGTTTGCCCTGTTTAAGGTGGCGGCCGCTGCAGTGACCGGGGTCGTCGGTGGTTGGCTTGCCGACAATGGTTCTCAACAGATTGGTGAGGTCGAGGCAGCCCCAGTGGAGACCAGTCACCGCAGATCGTTTAGGGAGATCTACGATTACACCGTCGATCTCTTACACATGATCTGGAGATGGCTGGCGTTTGGCATCTTGGTTTCCGCAGCGATTGATACTTGGGTACCGGCGGGAGCCCTGGCTGGGATCGCCGATTGGCCCCCGCTTTTGACCGGCTTGGTGGCGCTGGTTTTTTCGCTGCCGCTATACGTGTGCGCGACCGCCTCGGTGCCGATTGCTGCCACCTTAGTTGCGGCGGGAGTTCCAGCAGGCGCGGCGCTGGTCTTCTTGATGGCTGGGCCTGCGACCAACGTCGCGACCATTGGCGCGGTGTACCGAGGATTGGGTCGTCGATCTTTGACGGTCTACCTGGCAACCTTGATCGTCGGCAGTCTGGCGATGGGCTGGTTATTCGACTTTCTAGTGCCGGTGTCGACGGCAACCGCCGCGGTACAGCATCACGTTGTCAAGCCTTGGGAGCCGCCCGCTGCGATCTTGCTGGTCGCCGTCTTGATCTGGTTTGCGCTACGTGATCTTCGGCGTTGGTGGCAAGGCCGTGCGCCGAGCGAGGCGGATGTCGTCATCCCGGTGTCTGGAATGACTTGCGAGAGTTGTGTGATGCACGTTGAGCGAGCGGTCCAGGAAGTCCCGGGGGTGAGTTCGGCGACCGCCAACCTTTCTGCTGGTGAGGTGGCCATCGCGGGAAGCGCCGATCCGGCGGCAATTCGTTCGGCGATTGAGTTGAGCGGCTATCGAGCCGGTTCGGCCAACTAATCTAGGGAACCCGCAGACATAGCGCCGCGGGCGCCGCTTTGATCTCTAGCGGCAGTTTGGTTTGAATCGGATCTCCATCGAGTTGGATGTGGAGATCGGCGGGTCCATGGATCACCAGCCGCTGCAAATTCTTGGCGGCGACACCCTGTAGATCGGTGTGCTGCGTCCGGGCGAGCGCCACGGCGAATTCCAACGCAGCCCATTTCCCTGTCTTACTGAGGGTGATCAACTCCAATTGACGCGTGGTGAAGTCGGCGTGAGGTGCCAGCCGGAAACGCCCAGCATAGTAGGGAAGGTTGCAAGCGGCAAAAAAGGCAACCTTGCGGCGCACTCCTTCGGTCTCGATCTCAATTTCCGGGTAGTCGTATTGCCACCAGCGCTGTACCGCGGGCGCCGCATACGCCGCACGGCCAAGATGGCGTTTGGCGATCGGATTGACCGATTCCAGAACCTCAACGTCGAGTCCACCTGACGCTTGCATCAGAAAGATCTCTCCCCCAGCTATGCCGGCGTCGGCCTCGATGACCTTGCCCTCCAGGAGTTGTTGTGCCGCTTTAATCGGGTCTTGGTCCAGCTCGAGCGCCTTGGAAACCACGTTGGTGGTACCTCCAGGGAGCACCCATAGTTCGGTTTTGGATGCGAGCAATCCGGTTGCTACTTGGCGAACGGTACCGTCTCCACCCAGGGCAAAGACCGCTTGATAGTTCTCCGCCGCAGCGTCTCTGGACGCCTGCTGCGCCGCCTGAGCCGAATCGGCGAAATACGTGACGACTTCAAATTGTGCTCGCAGCACCTCTGCCACGCCTTCCGCTTGAGGCAGTCCTTGACCGGCGTGAGGGTTGGCGATCAGCAGTGCCCGGGTGGTCTTGCTCACAGGCTCCAACATATTTGGGGGTTAGAACAGGGTTGCGCCACCGGATCCAGCCGGGGGAGCGAAGCCAAGGTGTTCGTAGGCGCGCCGAGTGGCCACCCGTCCGCGCGGTGTTCGTTGTAGGAAACCCTCCTGGATTAAGAAGGGTTCGTAGAGATCTTCCAAAGTTCCTCGGTCTTCCCCGATTGCCGCCGCCAGGGCGCGGATTCCCGCTGGGCCGCCTTGATATTGCTGGATCAAGACCGTCAAGACTTTGCGGTCCACTTCGTCGAAGCCGAGCTGGTCCACTTCCAGTGCTTCGAGAGCGCTCACCGCCATGTCCAAATCGATGGTTCCTTCTCCCTGTACTTCGGCAAAGTCGCGGACCCGTCGTAGCAAGCGATTTGCGATACGCGGAGTGCCCCGACTTCTGCGGGCAATTTCAACTGCACCTTCCCGGTCGGTGGGGATGTCGAGAATTTTGGCCGAGCGGGTGGCGATTTCAGCCAGTTCCTGAGGAGCGTAAAAGTCCAGTCGATGGACGATGCCGAACCGTGCGCGCAGTGGTGACGTGATCAGTCCGGCTCGCGTGGTTGCGCCGACCAAGGTGAACGGTGGCAAGTCAACTTTGACGCTGCGCGCAGTCGGTCCCTGGCCAATCATCAAATCCAGTTGAAAGTCTTCCAAGGCCGGATAGAGGATCTCTTCTACCGTCGGACCGAGACGGTGAATCTCGTCAATGAACAGAACCTGACCGGGCTCCAGGTTGGTGAGAATTGCAGCCAAGTCTCCGGCACGCTCCAGCACTGGCCCTGAGGTCGAGCGCAACGGAGCTCCCATTTCGTGGGCGATGATGTGCGCCAAGGTGGTTTTTCCCAGCCCAGGAGGACCGAATAACAGGACGTGATCGAGGCTCTCTCGCCGACCCCTCGCCGCCTGGATGAAGACCTTGAGATTGTCGACGATCTTTGTTTGGCCGACATATTCGCCGAGGACATGTGGGCGCAACGACTGTTCAAAGCGTTCGTCCTCTATGTCTGGAGTAGGAGCTAGCAGCCCAGGATCGTCTCTCATCGAGGCCATTGTAAACGGGGTTGAATGGAAAGCTGACGCTGTGATCTCGAAAAAGACAGGTTTGCGTCTTTGTCGGTCTCGATTTGCTTTCGAAATACGACTCTATGTGCGCGACAACTGACTCAAGGCGAGGCGTAGTTGCTCATGAAACGGAGCGTCCTCTGCTCTCTCGCGAACCATATCCGCAGCTTGTTCAGCCTCTCGTCGTTTGTAACCCAGTCCGAGCAAGGCCATCACCAAGTCGTCACTGTCACTGGGAGCAGCGACCGGTGTCAGCCCTTTGGCTAGGTCGGCGACCTTGTCCTTCAGTTCCAGCACCAATCGTTCGGCGGTTTTCTTGCCAACCCGAGGAATGCGAGACAGCCGGGCTATGTCGCCCGATGCCAACGCGCTCAGCAGCTCGTCCGCCGGTAGCCCAGAGAGAATCCCGAGTGCCACTTTGGGTCCAATTTTGGAGACTCCGATCAAACGTTCAAATAGAGCTCTCTCGCGTCCATTCCAAAATCCGTACAGAGTGATTCGGTCGTCTCGAAGGTAGGTGCGAACCTGTAGGGTTACCGCCTGATCAACGCCCAGCTTCTCGACCTCGTAGTAGGTCGAAAGAGGTACCTCAAGTTGGTAGCCAACGCCGTTGACGTCAAGCACAACCGCATCGGGGCTGCACTCGGCGATCGTTCCGTGCAGGCGGCCGATCATCAGTTCGGGGCTAACCTAGGTTTTCGAGTTGCGCGTTTAGGTCTGGGCTGTAATCGATATCGGCCATCTCTTGACGCCGCGAAATCAACGATTCCAGGAGCCGCGAAGCCTGTTCTTCACGCAGTTGTTGCTCGGTTTGGTTCCGTGTCTGGAGGTAGGCCTCACGATCGAACAGCACGCGTTCGGCGACCTTGCCCAAGACCGCGCCGTTGGAGGTTTCAAAGGGACCGACCAAGTCCCCTTCAGTGGCGGCCAGAGCGGCCTCGATCAACGCGTCGGGTTGCCCTAGATCTCCCAGGTTTCCGTCGCGGTTGAAAGCTTCCGAAGCGCTGACTTCAATGCCAAGATCGCTGGCGACGCGTTCCAGAGAACGCCCACCTTCGACTGCAGTGCGGGCTCCATCCAGCCGCTCGACGGCGAGTTCCAGAGAGCGGCTTTGCAGGAATTGATTTCGCACCGCGTCCTGCACCTCGCTAAGTTCAGGGATGCGCGGTGGGTCTGCGCGTACAAGATCGAGAATTGCCCACGATTGCCCCATGGCGATTGCGTTGGAAGGAGTCCCGGCCTCCAGAGAAAACGCAGCATCGGCAAATTGCGGGGAAAAGCCCAATCCAGGTATTGGCTCAGTGCGCCCGAAGGCAGACGATTCGGTGTAGGAGACGCCAGCCTCGTTTTCAGCCGTTACGGCCCAGGAGGAACCGGTGTCCTCGTCGCCGGTGGCTGCTGTTGCTAGGGATGCCGCTTTCTCTGCCGCGACCTGGACCGCTCGCTCGTTGAGCATCCGCCCTCGCACTTGCTCTTTGATTTCCTCAAACGGTGGCAAGCCTCCGGCTTGCTTGTCGAGTACCTCGACCAAATGCAGACCGAAGGACGTCTGGATCGGTCCCACGACTTCTCCCGGAGTGCTGGCGAAAGCGACATTCTCGACTTCCGGCAGGATCTCTCCTCGAGCGAAATAGCCTAAGTCTCCGCCGTTATCCTTGCTCGCCGGGTCTTCTGAATAAAGGGTCGCTAGTTGGGCAAAGTCGGCGCCCGCCTGAATCTGTCCTTGTAGAGCGGTGAGCTCGGCACGCGCTTGCTCAGCGTCGCGCGAGTTACCGACCAGCAACAAGATTTGCCGCGCACGGACCCGCTCTTCGCGTCGATACTCATCGGCGTTGGCTTGAAAATCGGCTTCCACTTGGGCATCGTCAATCGCCAGAGTGTTGCGGATCTCGGCTGGATCGACCAACAGATAGCGAACTACGCGTTTTTCCGGAACGCGAAAGTCTTCGGTGTTGGCGGCGAAGTAGGCCGCCAGCTCGCTGTCTTGCGTGTCGAGTCCGGTCAGGAACTGATTCGAATCGAGCAACAAATAGTCGATGCGGGCGCTCTCTTGCTCGCGACGATAAGCGGACTCCACGGACTCTTCGGTGATATCGACCGTGTCGCTCATCATCGACGTGAGTTTTTCTACCAACAGGTCCTGGCGAAATGCGTCCTCGAAATCTTTGGGACTGGGATAGCCCAGAGAACGAACAGCCTGTTTGTAGTTGTCGTCGCCGATGTACTCACCGGACGGGTTGCGAAAGACCGGCAGTTCAAGCATCCGTTCGCCGAGCTCTTGGTCGCTGATTACCAAGCCGGCAGCGTTGGCTTCTTGCACCATCAACCGCTGGCGAACCAGTTGCTGAACCGCCTGCACCGGCAGCTGTAGGCGTTGGGCGATCTCGGCAGGAATCTGTCCACCATAAAGGCGACCGTAGGTCTGCTGAAGATTTCGATGCGCGCGGTCCAATTCAGGGAAAGTGATGGCTTCGCCGTCCACTTTCAGGGCTACCGACTGCCCACCTTGCAATCCTTGGCCGGCACCTCCCCATTCGGCGAATACGAAGAAGATAAAAATTAAGATAACCGCCCAGAGAATCCAGGATAAGTAGCGGAGGTTGTCGCGAAGAACTCGTAGCATAAAAGTACCCCTACGGGCGGGTGCGCCCGAACCGCCGACTCTACCGGAGGTAGGCTCGATAGGCCAACAAAATCGGCCATTTTTTTGTGCTATATTTTTCGTTCTCTCGGAGGGGCCTGGCGGCAGCCACTTCGCAAGTACGACACTTCGAAAGTGCTCGGATTCTACAATTGATTGCGGATTCTCTTTATGGCTCTATCTTCTCTCTTACGCTTGTTTTCCAGTGACCTAGCTGTTGACTTAGGCACTGCGAACACTTTGATCTACGCCCGCAACAAAGGCATCGTGGTGCGTGAGCCTTCGGTTGTGGTGGTAAACAAGAAAACGAATCGCATTGAAGCGATTGGTTCCGAAGCCAAAGAGATGCTCGGCCGAACGCCGGGGAATATCGAATCCATTCGTCCATTGAAAGATGGAGTAATCGCTGATTTTGAGATCACCGAACGGATGCTACAGCACCTGATTCGCAAGGCCCACGGGCACAAGATGTACTCGCGAGTTGTGATCGGGGTACCGTCGGAGATCACTCAGGTGGAACGTCGTGCGGTTCATGACTCGGCGCAAAAAGCGGGAGCCTCTCAGGTCTATTTGGTGGAGCAGGCGATGATGGCGGCAGTTGGAGCGGGTTTGCCGATCACCGAGGCGTCCGGGAACATGATTGTCGATATCGGCGGTGGTACTACCGATGTTGCGGTGATTTCGTTGTCTGGAATCGTTGATTCTCGCTCGGTGCGGATTGCTGGCAACGAAATGGATGACGCGGTTATGCAGCATATGAAGCGTCGTCATAATCTGGCGATTGGCGAACGCACCGCTGAGCGCATCAAGGTTGAGTTGGGGTCCGCTTTTCCACGCGACGGCGAAGAGCGGACAATGGCGATCAAAGGTCGGGACCTGGTGGACGGGGTACCTCGCCAGCAAACAGTGACCGAAGAGGAAATCCGGGACGCCCTGGCGGAACCGGTGGCGGTGATTGTCGAGGCCGTGCGTGGCGCTCTGGAACGAACCCCCCCGGAACTCTCTGCCGACATTATGGAACGCGGAATTGTGCTTTCCGGTGGTGGTGCACTGCTGCGCGGACTCGATCGGCGCATTAGCTCCGATACCGGTCTGCCGGTCATTGTCTCTGAAGATCCGCTGTCCGCGGTTGTTTTGGGTACCGGAAAAATGCTGGACGATCTCGAATTGCTTCGTAAAGTCCAGGTCACCTAGACAAAAGCAGGGATTGTGGACGAAAGGCTGATCCGCTGGCTGCTAGCGACGATCCTGGCGATCTTTCTCCTGTTACTCAGCTTACCGTCATCTACTGCTGAAGGCCGCAGTCCGGCGATGATCGAGCGCGGTGCGTTGATGGTCGCTGGAGCAATTGCCGATGGCGTAGACGGCAGTGGTGATGCGTTGGCTAGCTTCGGTCGCGGCATGCGTACCCGCCGTCAAATCAAGGTTGAGAATCAAGATCTTACCCAGCGAGTTGATCAACTGGAGGCACGGAATCTTCGCTTGTTGACCTCTGTGGGTCGACTTCGCGCAATGGAACAGGCAGTTGGCTTTCGCGATCGCGCAGAGGTCGATCTGGTCCCCGCTGAAATTGTCTTTCGCGATGACCGCTCAGCCTCTCCGTCATGGATCGTGCGGGCGCCAAGAAATCGTTGGCGGGTTGGCCAGCCGGTATTGGTCGTTGACGGAGTTGTTGGTCGTATCGTTGGTGGCGCTGGGGTCTACGCCAAGGTACAACCTGTGACGGACTTAGATCACGCGATGGGTGGGATGATCGAGCGCACACGTCGACAAGGCGTGATTCGTGGTGGAGGACGCTCCCGATTGACTTTAGAGTACATCCCTCGAGGCGGCGACGTCCGTTTGGGGGATCAGGTGGTCACCGCCGGAATCGATGGTGTTTTTCCCCGTGGACTAAAAGTCGGCGAAGTCGTCAGCGTTCAAGAAACTGAAGATCTGTTGCTTCGCATTGGCTTACGTCCGTTGGTTGATTTCTCTACTTTGGAGATGGTGCTGTTGCTGGGTGGCGAACCGGTGACCGAAGCTTCGGCGTCTCCGGTGGAGGAGCCATAATGAAGAAACGGTTGATCGTCTCAGTGATCTACTTATTGTTGGCGGCGATCGGGCATTTTGTGGTTTGGAACCTATTTCCAACCGTCGCTCCTGGGATTGACTTCTTCCTGGTGGTCACGCTTGCGGCCGCGATCAAAGGCGGCCAACTCGAAGGGATGCTGACTGGTCTGGTTGTAGGCATTGTTGCTGACGCGATCTCTGGGGATCCCTTCGGTCTTCATGGCTTTGTGCTGACTCTCTGCGGCTACGGAGTCGGGCTCGCTGCGAGTCGGGTTGCCGAGATGACCGCTCTTTCAGCGGTATTTCTGGCGGCATGTGGTGCTTTAGGTGCGCGTTTGATGGCCATGGGCTTAAGAGCGCTATTTGTCGCTGGGACACCAGCCTTGGTGTGGTGGATTCTTCCGGCGGTGGTTGCAACCTCAGTGCTACTGGTTTTGATGGCTCGTGTCGCAGGACACGCAGGGCTGTTGTTTGGTGGTTGGCGCAGACGCCGCGATCGCGGGAGGTTACGACGCTAGTGCGCGCACGGGTTGAAAAAGCGGAATTCTCCAACCGCGTTCGGCTGGTGCGATGGGTGCTTCTGAGCGCGCTGGCGATCATTGCTGCAGGCTACTGGAACTTGCAATTGATTCACGGAGAGGAGTATCGCCAACTCGCTTTCCGCAACTCCCTGCGACGCGAGACGTTAGATCCTTTCCGCGGCCAAATTGTTGACCGCCGGGATCGAGTTTTGGCAGAAACGGTTCCGGTCTATGAACTTTGGTGGAGCCCAGAGTCGGCGCGCAATCCAGACGCTAGCTTGGTTTTTGTCACATCTCTCCTCGGCAATGAATTGGATACTAAGGCAGAACGATGGCGTTTTTCCGGGGGCGCGCGATTGATCGCGGAGGACTTGGGATTGGATCAAGTGGCTCAGGTTGAGGCCTCGTGGGGTGACTATCCAGATCTTACCGTCGAGGTGGGTCGTCGTCGTCTCTATCGACAGGGACCCAATTCCGCCCATCTAGTTGGCTACCTTGGAGACCCAACCGAGCAGGATTTGGAATCTAGGTCTGAATTGCGAGGGGTCGATCAGGTGGGTCGAACCGGAGTTGAGCGCACCTACGATGAACAATTGAGAGGGCAACCAGGAGAGCGTCACGTCATTGTCGATAGTCGCGGGCGCATGCAGGAAGAGCAGTCGAAAAAGAATCCTCAAACTGGGCTCAAATTGCGCCTTGAGATCGACCTGGACCTGCAGCAGCTGGCCCAGGAGTTGTTAGGAGATCGTGTTGGAGTGGTGGTTGCCATGGACCCTCGCGACGGTGCAGTACACGCGATGGTAAGCACTCCAAGCTACGACCCCAACGTATTCTCTCGTCGTCTGAATCAAGAGGCGTGGACCGAATTGACCACTGCGCCGCATAACCCACTGCAGGATCGAGCGGTTCAGAGTGCCTATTCTCCAGGTTCGGTTTTTAAGGTGGTGTCGGCGGCTGCGGGCCTGGGAGAGCGGCTGATTACGCCGCAGAGCAAGGTCTATTGTTCGGGGTCTGCGGTGCTCTATGGGCGCCGCACGCGTTGTTGGTATCGCCCGGGTCATGGCTGGGTCAACCTCAAGTCGGCAATCGAGAAATCGTGCGATGTCTACTTTTACGATCTAGCCAAGCAGTTGGACATCGACGTTCTGGCTGCCTATGCGCGGCGCTTCGGTTTGGGTTCGACGACCGGAATTGACCTGCCTACTGAAACCACTGGATTGGTTCCCGATAGAAGTTGGAAACGCAGCGCTCGGAAGGAACCTTGGTATCCCGGAGAAACGGTTTCCGTGGTGATTGGGCAGGGGCCGATCCTCACTTCACCGGTGCAAATTGCGCGCATGATGGCAGTGGTTGCCACTGAGGGCAATCTGCCAACCTTGCACCTGACCAATGAGAAGGGAGGTGACCCAGAATCGACCCAGCTCAATAAGCGACACCTTCGATTGATTCGGGAGGCCCTTGCCGCAGTGGTCGAAGATGGCACCGGGCGTTCGGCTCGTTCGGATCTAGTGGCGATCGCTGGGAAAACGGCCACGGTGCAGGTTGTCGAACAAGTCACCTGGACCAGCAACGAAGACCTGCGAGCCGAGCATCGAGATCATTCGTGGTTTGCCTCGTTTGCGCCGGTTGATGATCCGCAGTTGGTGGTGGTGGCCTTTGTCGAGCACGGAGGCGCCGGGTCCCAAGCTGCGGCGCCGATCGCCCGAGCGATCCACGAACGGTATTTCGATGGCTGAAAAAAGAGACCTAGCAGGTCGTCTTTCGGGCGTTCATTGGGTGGTGTTGCTGTTCGCGGCGTTGCTGGCAATGATAGGAATTGTGACCATTGGCAGTGCCACGGCTGAACTGTCGTTGGACTTCATGCCTCGCCAAGCATTGTGGTTGGTAGTGGGCGTTTTGGTGTGTGTATTTGCCATCGGAGTCGACCACCGTTTTCTCGCTCGATTCGCCTGGCCGCTCTACCTGTTAAGCTTGGCGTTGTTGTTATTGGTGTTGGTTGCCGGGCAGGAGTCCGGCGGCGCGCGCAGTTGGATTGGCCTGGGCAGTTTCGGGGGTCAACCGAGTGAACTAGCGAAAATTGCGGCCGTTGTGATGCTTGCCCGTCGTCTTGCCCAGAGTGAGGAATCCAGATTGACCTGGCAAGACCTTGGAGCTGCAACCTTGATTGTCGGGGTACCGGTACTTCTGATCATCCTGCAACGAGATTTGGGCAGTGCCGCGATGTTTTTTCCAATGCTCGGTGCAGTGGTTGTGGTCGCCGGTTTGCGTCGTCGATCGGTGGTTACACTGATTGTCTTGTTCGCCATCTCTGTGCCTTTGATCTGGAATTACGGTCTTCGTGATTATCAACGCCAACGGGTTCTGTCCTTCATGTCGCAGTCAGAGGATCCTCTGGGTTCCGGCTATCAACTACAGCAGAGTCGAATTGCGGTGGGTTCAGGGAAGATTGCTGGCCGCGGTTACATGCAGGGAACCCAGAGTCAGCTTCGCTTCTTGCCCGCTCGGCATACCGATTTCATTCTGGCTGTGCTGGCTGAGGAGTGGGGGTTTCTGGGGGTGGGCGCAGTGATGGTTCTCTATGGGTTGCTGTTTTCTGCCCTGTTGACGGTCGCCCAACGCGCCGCTGACAGAACTGGGATGCTGTTAGTGGTGGGGTTGATTGCGGTGCTGGCGTCGCACGTGGTTTACAACACCGCTATGGTGATTGGCTGGCTGCCGATTACCGGTATTCCACTGCCGTTTTTGTCGTATGGGGGTTCATTCTTGCTCGCCAATTTGGTCTCTTTGGGGATCATCCTCGGGGTAGACTTTCGCCGCTACGCCAATCTCTAAAGACACATTGAATAGCTTGCGCGAACTATTTATCGAAAGCGACTCCTTCGAGTTCCGGTCGGCCTTGAGGCAGGACGGTCGCTTGGTGTTACTCGAGCGAGAGTCCCAGGATCAGCCGAGTTTGGTTGGCTCGATTTTCCTCGGCAAGGTACGGCGTGTGGTTCCGCCGATGGCCTGTGCGTTTCTCGACATTGGGCTCGAGAGAGATGCTTTTTTGCACTTGGACGATTTGAGCTCTGATCCGTCAGAAGACATTCGTGATCTGGTGGGACCCGGAGAAAAGATCCTGATTCAGGTGGCGCGTGACTTGTGGGGTAAGGGTCCGCGGGTCACCACTCGGATCTCCCTGGCTGGAAGACTTCTGGTGCTGTCGCCGACTGGAGAGGGGATCGGCGTTTCGCGCAAGATTGAAAATGGCGAACGCATTCGGGAACACCTTACGGAAGCTTTGGGGTCGATGGCCGAAGACTATGGCTGGATCGTGCGCACCGCCGCTGCAGACGCCGGGCGAACGCAGTTTGCCAAGCAAGCAAGTTTTCTGATTGATCAGTGGCAGGCGGTTGTCGAGGGCTATCGCTCATCCAAGCATTGCCATTGCCTGTACGCGGAGCCCAATCTAGCGATTCGAGCCATCCGCGACTTGCCTGACCTAGATCAGGTTGTCGTCCACGGTCCTGCCTGTGACTCGGTGGGAGAGTGGTTGCAGCTCAACGCCGAAGAGCCGTCGAACACGGAGTTGGACCCATCTTCGATGTCGTTGTTTGTTGATCGCGGGCTGGAAACCGAAATCGCCAAGCTGCACAAGCCATGGGTAACTTTGCCTTCCGGCGGGTCCATCGTCATTGAGACCACCGAGGCGCTGGTGGCCATCGACGTCAACAGTGGTAGTGATACCGGTGGTACCGGGTTCGAGCAATTGGCTTTGACCACTAATCTTGAAGCGGCGCGCGAGATCTGCCGTCAGGTCAGAGTGCGAGGGTTGGGCGGACTGATCGTGATCGACTTTATCGACATGCGTCATGCTTCGGATCGCGAGAAGCTCTTGGGTCACTTACGAGAAGTCGCCCGAGAAGATCCGGAACGGGTCTTGGTTGGAGGTATGTCGCGCTTTGGCTTGGTCGACCTGACTCGGAAACAGTCGCGGGTGTCCTACTTTGATCAGTCGCAACGCTCGTGCCCGGTGTGCCGTGGGCGCGGCAAGATCGCCTCGATTCGGTCCTTGCGGTCGCAGATTCGCAACGACCTGGCCGCGATGGAACGCAAGGACAAACTGATCCTGCGGGTGGCCCCAGAGACCGCCGAGCGCCTGGGGTCGCTGGACGAACTGATGCCCGCAGGGATTACGGTCCCCAAGGTAGTCGCCGATTTCGCGGTGGCACCCTCTGAACTCGCGTGGAGTTCTGGTCAAGAAGCCAATCAAGAGGCCGGTCAAGAATCTGGTCAGGGAAATGGCAGCGGTGATGGTCCACAAGGCTGCTGATCCGATTACCCTGGAGGTTGACGGCTGGCGGGGAGAGCTTGCCTTTGGCGTCGATCCAAAAGCATTCAGCGCTCTTGACTTGTCCGCGATCTTAGACCCTGATCGAGCCAAAGAGATGCTCTATTGGGGGTCTCGCAACCTGTTGTATCGCGTTGGCCTGCAGTCTTTTCCTGAAGCGGAGGTGGCGGTCAAACTGACTCGAAATCAGGGCTGGTGGCGCAAGCGTCAGCGACGCCTCGGTCGCAGCAAAGCGGAGAGGTCTTGGCGCATGGCGCTGGCATTCACCGCGGCGGGAATCCCGACTCCCAAGCCGGTGGCGTGGGTGGAGTCAACCCGTGACGACGGACCCTCGCTGTTTGTCACCCAGTTTGAACCGGGTTTGCTCGAGGCAAGGTATTTCTTCCGCGCCTTGGAGAGCGGTACTGAGAAAGAGGAATTTCCCTGGCTTGAGCGGCATCAGCTGTTGCGAGCCTGTGGTCAAGCTTTGGCGCAGATGCATCGGCAGGGCTTCTGGCATCGCGATGCGTCGATTGGCAACCTTGTTGTACGGGAGCACTCTGAGCCGCTGGAACTGCTGATCGTAGATCTCAATCGGGCGCGATCTGTCGGTCAACTGACCTGGTCACAGAGAGTTCGAGACCTGTGCCGTTTGCCGCTGGATCAGCAAAGCGATCAACAGGTGCTCTTGGATGCGTATCTTGGGTCACCCGCTCGGTGGTCGGTGCTCTGGTTGTACCGCTGGTATAAGGCGGCTTACTTTGGCCGTATTAGAGCGAAGAAAGTATTTCGACGATGGGTGCCCCGTCGCCACAAACGGCAGCATCCTCATGAGCACATTCCGCGACCAGATTCGACCGATGACCCTCGCGATCAGGCTACTTGGGATCACCTGACCGATCAGCCTTTCCAACACGCTTCGCCGACCGCCCGGTCGATGAGTCGGTTTCGTGAGCTCCCCCACTACCTGGCAGATGCTGGTCGTGTGGCGACTCTCATTCCGGGTGTTGTTCGACGCCATCGCTCGTTTGCTCGCGAAAGGTTTCGCAAGCCGGTCGCCTGGCCGGGTACCAGCGTTGCCTTGGGCCCCGGACCCGAGAGCCCCAGTACGGTATTGGTGTTGTTGGCACAACTCGGCGCCAAGCACGTTCTCTTGCGGGTCCATCCATGGCAAGACCCGGACTTGGAAGTCGAGCTGGCAAGAGAGATTGCAACCGCGGGGTACGACCTCTCCTTCGCGTTTCCGCAGAATAGAGAGTTGGTTACCAACCTTGATCGGTGGCGGCGATCGATGCGCGTCTGGGGTCGCGCGTTGTCTCCCTATGGCAATCGGTTTCAGATCGGCCAAGCGATCAATCGCAGCAAGTGGGGGGTGTGGCGTGGTGATGAGTATGCTGCTCTGGTGGACATCGCCAGAGAGGAACTACCGCAGAGTGCCGAGCTGCTCGGCCCAGCAGTGATCGATTTTGAACCCTTGGCGATGGCATCGGTACTTGCACCTTCTCGAATGCGGCCACCCTTTTCGGTGAGCTCCTCGCTGCTCTACGTCGATCGCCGTGGAGCGCCAGAAAACCGACAGATGGGTTTTGACGCTGTGGGCAAGGCAACCCTGATGAAAGCGATCGGGGCAACGACCAAAGGTGGCAGTGAACGGCTGTGGGTGACCGAAGTGAACTGGCCCCTGGAAGCTGGACCACACTCTCCAGCTGGGAGAGCGGTCTCGGTGGACGAAGAGGCTCAGGCTAACTATGCGGTCCGCTACTACGTACCTCTACTTGCCTCGGAGATGGTCGAACGGATCTATTGGTGG